>VSMD01011999.1:0-53933 GCA_008750895.1 Mirza zaza | reverse complement strand
GAGATAAATGAGAGTGAGGCACTGAAAAGGCATTTGAAAAAATAGGTTGAGGACTTTTAATTCTAGATTATGACTTTGGATAGTTGTTCTAAAAGGAATAGGCAGGCTAAGAATGGTTTGGGTTTTTATTTATTTTTTTCCCCAGAATGCAAAAGGCACAGGCAGAGCTATTCTTCTAAAAATTACTCTGGCATGGATGGGAAGGATGAGTTGCAGAGGGGATTCCTTTCAGTAGGAAATTTAGTTGAGAAACTCTTGCTTTGGGCAAAATGGAGC
This sequence comes from Mirza zaza, assembly GCA_008750895.1. NCBI lineage: Eukaryota > Metazoa > Chordata > Mammalia > Primates > Cheirogaleidae > Mirza > Mirza zaza. The sequence goes on along the minus strand of VSMD01011999.1, from coordinate 53,657 downwards.
AGTAATACTACTAAGCCATGGCTTTGAGAGATGTTTTATTCATTTTGGGGGGTGGCAAGGGAGACTCTTAGACTCACTGTAAGATGTATCAAACCAGTGTTGGTACAAATAAATGCTATGTACAAAAGGATAGATGAAAGATAGAAGTACATTTTAGAGACATAGCCTATTGAGTTGACTCAGAGTCTTGTCATCTGCCAGTAAAAGGCACACAAAGTCTGCCTTACCAAATATAGCACTAACAGTGTGCATTCTTGGCCTCGTTTGATATAGTGGAAAGTGTGAACTCTAGAAGGCAGGTAAACTTGTGAAGCTGGCCTATGTTAAAACCAAATAGTGCAGAAATGTACAACTCCTCGATTCTCTGCTTTTCTCCCCAAGTATTCTCTGCTAATCATGGATAATTATAAAAAAGAGTAAAAGCATCTCTTTCTCCTAGGTCACTAAAACATTAACATATTTTTTAAATGCTTAGTTAGGTTAAGTCAGAAAGCTTACAATGGGTAATGGCAAATTGGAATGGCAATTTAAGATCTGACGTTTTCAGATTACAATTAAGCAATAAGGCAGAAGCCCAGGGTGTGTTACTCCCAGATAACACACTTCTTGAAAAGTGCTGCGAGGCATAAGGGGCAAATTAGTGCCTCCAATGAGCTGGGAAATGTGTTATCTCTCTGTAGCACAACTCTCTGGGTGTATTAATACCACATAAATAGTGTTAGATGCATTCGTTGTATATGGAGTGATTGCATCATGTAAAACATATGTTTATAACATGTTTGCTCTTGTGGACTGGCAATGGCTGCTCATTTGGAAACATCAGCCATGACATTCATTACCAATAATAGGTGAATGGGCTGTGACTTCAGTACTGTGACATTGTGAGCCCTGGGAGGTGTCTGCTCTGTGTGCTGGAGACCAAGTTCTCACAACAATTCAGCTTATTTCAATTGAGGTGTTTTAATGATTTCTTCCACTTGGCACCTATATATTCATGTAAATGAATGGAGTAAGGTAGTTCAAAACTGGAATTTTTAATGTGGAGCTTTTTTCCCTTCCTATATCATTTTGACTGATTTTCATAACTAGGCTGCCAGTTACTGGGTTTTCATTTGATTGACAGAGAGTGATTTCTAGTTCAGCCAATATCAAACACCTCGGCACTTCATCCTGGAAGATGTTTCCGTAGTTAAAGAGGCCGTGTTGGACAAAGAATCCTTTAAAGCTAGCTCTTTCTTTCCCCTAGTGAGTACCACAGTGAGACACACCAAGAGAAAAGAAAGACTCATCTTTAATCTGCTCTGCTGAGGGAAATCAAAGAGAGTGAATTAAAACCAAGAGTAGCTTCTTATGCTCATTGGAGAGCCTTTTTTTTTCCCCCTGCTCCATTTGATATAATAAATAAGATCATCAAAGTAAGTCAAGCGCAGGTTTGGAACCTGCTGCTCTTTGACCTCGGCTTCCTCCCTGCTTGCACAGTCTCCCTTGGAATTTCTTATGATGTCAAATCACAAAGCTACATGAAGTGCTTAGACTCCCGGAGCAGAAAAGAAATTTTATTTTTAGATTCCTTTTCTGTGACTCTAGTAAAATAATGTGAAGTTCTTTTATGGCTCTATCTAAGAGTTTTAATAAATCTGCTGCATTTAAAAGCATGAAAGGGGCGATAACAAAAAAATTCTGTCCTGACTGCTTCTAGCTACGAGGTCATCTTAAGAATATCTGTTGAGTCCCAGTGACATGGTACCAACTGGTGTTCACTGCTGGAAGCTATAGGGAATTTCTCCCCACCCAGTAGACATCTATCTCCAGATGTATTACATAAAATATTTCACACAATAGGCATTTTTTCACATAAAATTTATATCTTATAATTTGGTTGTCTTATAGCCTTTAAGAGGATTGAAAAAACCCAAAACCTGTCTTAACATGTTTCTTAAAATTAATATTCTTTATTGAACACTCTGATAAACCTATTTTGATTAAAAATTAAATTTAGGAATGGTGGTAATAGAATTACTAACATCATCATCAAATGTTTTAGTAATACTAACAAATAGCTCATATAGTAACTAACAAAAGGCACGTCTTCATCCAAATTTTCTCATCCTCTATTTATTTTTTGTTCTGTTTAGATTTTATCTACCTGGAAAAAGGTTCACTTAGATCCTTATATTTTTCAATCAGGCTGGCCAGGATTATATATGTGGAAATAAGAGGTCCAAATTGTAAGATTAAAAAGTGATATTGGGAACTAAGTGGGTTTTAATCATATATTAATTCATTCATTTAATAAGTTTTAATTGTGTGCCTACCAAACACCAAGTGTTCTTCTAGGCACTAAGAGTACAGTGTTGATTTTCCAAATGAATCATTTATATTTTTACATAAATCTTTACATTTTATATAAAATATACATTTTTACATAAAACTATCTAATAAAGGACTTTTGAATATTTAGTGTTCTTTAAAAAATAACATTTAAAAGACAGAACTTATCTTTATTAAGTAGCTACTATTTAACAGGCTTTATGCTAGAAACTGCACTGCATTCCATAAACATAGAAACCAACAGAGTAAAGTTCACCTAATACACAAAATACAATGGAAAATATGCCTTGAATGAAAGCAACCACCGAATGCAAGAAGAATCAGGAGGAGTTCTATCAGACTCAAGAACGCAGAAGGCTTTGGACAGCACAGGCAGAAGGAAGAAGCCCTGGCAAAAGCTCAGAATGCAAAACACCACGAGTGCTTTTGCAGGAATAGCACTGCAAGGATGTGTGTGGGTGATAACAGAAAATCCACTTAGGCTAGAGAGGATCCTATTATGAAATAACACAAAGGTCAGGTTAGTTAGTTTATATTATTCTGTTAGTAAATGGCCAGGAGTAGAAGTGTTCCGAGGGAGGAAAGTAGTGTCTTGATCTAAATACTGTTATAAGAAATAAGTCTAGCAGATAATAATATTGGGACAGAAAGAAAATAAAGGCAGAGAAAACTACTAGGGAAGTTCTTATAATTATAATCCTAAAACCTCCTCTCAGAGTAATTGCCGGATCAGATTGTCGGAGGGGAAAACAAGCACATATGACTCTCTCGACTGGTCTCAAGCAGCCACATCAATGATGCCATTTGGAAGGTTCTACACCACTTCAAGGGAAAAAAAAGCAACAAGAAAATAAAATAAATGCAATGCAGAGACAAAAAGAATGTCTACGTGCTGTAAGAATGGTGAGTGAGTGAAAAGGAAAATGAGAACTCTGTAAAGATGATTACTGAGCAAAATCTCCAGAATTTGGCAAAATCTCAGCAGTCGACATATTAATACCACTTCCTACTTGAAATATCCTTTTTATTCCAATTTTGTCTCTTTTGTTATCTATATTTTCGAATACGCTTACTGCAATGGCTTTTTGTAATTGGTGCACCCTTCCTCACAGTATTTTATATTGGGAAAAGTTTTCAATTAGTAATAATCGCTCCTCGGATAAACCTCATTGGCTACGATACTGCCACTGCACAAAGCTAGTATTTTATATTGGGAATTTTCTTTGTGCTCAGCAAAGCATTTAAGTTACAAATGTAAGTTGTGCTACTTTGTCCTGCAACCTTACATAGTTGTCATTGTACTCTGATTTTCAGAAATACTATTTTTCAAACTAGTGAATTGTCTGTAATTTATTTATTTACTATTAAACAAGGGAGATAAGGGGACAAGTATCTTAAATGTTTTTGCATTGTCGTTTTCTTTAGCTCATGTAACTGTGTAGAGTAATATTAACTTTTGACTTAATACTATTTTTCAATGCCTCCTGTGCTTCTTTAATGATCGTCATCTATGTAAACAAAGAAGAAAAACTCACTCTTTTCTGTCATGATGCAACTCTGCAGAAGTAGGCCCGCCCACAGATGTCAATTAAAATAACAGTACTAGCAGTGAATCATTTGTATTTTTACATATGCGTGGCTTTTCACTTTCTAAGAGAAGCATTGCAATTCTTCTTTTAATCATTATATTTCACTCTAAGCAGTAAACCCAGATTGAACTATTTTACTGGCAAAATTGTTCAGACAAAATGGATTTTCAAAGTGGCATTTCAAGAAGCTGAACTCACCATTTTTAATAGATCAGGGCACTGGGGCTGTAACTCTCATGTTTAAGAATAAAGGCTACTCTGTAGTACACTGTTCTTTATTTTAATTTGTGCCTGCGATGCTTTGTAAAACACAAGGTCATTTAAAATTAGGGATAAGACATTTTTTCCCATCATTTCCATTTCATCATATGCAATTTTTTGATCACAATGTAGTTTGCTTAAAGCTGCAAATCCTTTAAATTATGGGGTTTGTTTCCAGCCTGCTGAGAGGGAAATTAGATATAGAACTTCTGTCTCCTGTTAATGTTAATGGGAATTGCATGTCTAATTCTCGTAGAAGCCCAGAACAAATGTATGCTTATGAGTCAGCATTACTGGGTTTTCTGGGGCTTTACCCTTTAAAAGTGTCATTAGTTTGAATAATAGCCAGTCCCTCTGGTTACTCCAAACCCAGCCCCAGCCACTATAGTTGGAAACTCTTGAGATTTGAGCTCTCATAAATAGCCCAAACTACCCTCAAATCGGAATGCTGTCATATGTTAGCCATTTTTGTTCATTTGGGATAAAATTCAAATTCCCAAACTGTTCAATTTTTATGTTTTTGCCTTAATTTTTATGTTATGGGATAATGCTTATGAGGCATTGAGATTATTTTTTAAGACTCATTAAAAAAAGTGCTAATCTTTATTTGAATCCTAGGAAATGTATTAACTTTCCCTATGCATTTTTTTCTGATTATACTATTAAAAAGTATTCCTTCCAGGCAAAATTATTTCAAACAATTCTCTGTTCAGTGTTATTTCACCCCAAATATTTGCTCTTACTAATATTATAATGATATTTATTGCTTACTAATTAATTATACTGTGTTAGTACTTTATATTATAAGTAAAGAAAGGCATCATTTTCTAGAATAAGTAAGATAAAATTGTCAATGAAGTTTTCATAATCAACAAGAACATGGCTAAGGTGGGAGAATCACTTGAGAATGGGAATTCAAGCCCAGCCTGGGCAATCTAGCCAGACCCTGTCTCTATAAAAAATAAATTAAAAAAACATTAGTCATGGTGGCATGCACCTGTAATCCCAGCTGCTTGGGAGGCTGAGGTAGGAGGATTGCTTGGGCCCAGGAGTTGGAGGATACAGTGAGCTATGATCATGCCACTGCACTCCAGCCTGTGTGAAAGAGCAATATCTCATCTCTAATAAAGAAACACACACACACAAAAAATAAAAAATAAAAAAACACAATTAAACAAAAACCCCAACAAACCAAACAACAAAATGTCCATAATCAATAAGAACGTCAAAAACACCTCATAGGCACTTTTTATTTTAATCAAAGATCCTATCATTCTTTTCTTGATGAATGGAAATAATTGAAAAATATTTTAAAAGGAAAGTCAATGATGTAGAATCTTTGGTGAGTATTAGATCTGGCACCACTAGCCAGCTGCTTCCTACCTTGTTACTCAAAGTACATCCTCACCCGGAAGCTCATTAGAAAGAATCTCCTCACTGTCCTATTCTTTCTAAATCTGCATATAACCTCATTCCACAGATGATATTTTTGCACATAGAGTTGGAAAACACCGCTCTATAATATTTAAATAAACTCAGTACTGAGAATTAAGATGCTTTTGATGCCAGGATTTTTCTATAATATCCCATCAGATATAGATACTTGTGACCATTCCTTAAGCTGTAGACATCTACTTTCCCCGATAATGTACTTATTTCCTCCTTACAACATAGAAAGAACTCCTATAAAAGTACTTGAGAATTTGAATAATGTATGTTCTGGAAGTATTGTAAATAAACACATTTGTCTCACCAGATAATCATTTATTTATTTTTGTGGTTCTCAAATAAGATGCATAAGAATGATTGTGGAGTTTACAAAATACAGAGTCTTGGGCCCACATCCCCAGCTATTTCTGTTATGTCAGTCTAGATTTTGCATCCAGGAATCTATATTTTTTAAACTACCCCAGATAATGTGAGATTTCCCTTAACAGCACTTTGAGAAAAATGATCTGTTGCCTAGTTCATATGCTAAGTTTGTTCTTTTCATTCCTGAGCTTTGTGGCATAATCCAAAGTTACCACAGTTTTGCATTTTGTAGCTCAGGTAAAATGTGAGAAAATAGCTAGAAATACTCCCATTGAGTCTTGAAACTTTTCATTTGCCTGTTATAAAAATATTAAAGTCTTCATTTATATGACTAGAATTGTGCAATATGATTTTAAAGAGTTATAGCCAAATTTTTCTCATCAAAAATAGCTTATTATCAAATGTAGATATTAATTTTGCCATTTTTTTTCACAAATTTTGCCATTTTATTTAGGGTAGCATATTTTGAATATTTAAGAAATTATTATCCTGGTTTGTAAAAATATGCTATCAAGGTAAGGATTAAAATTAATATTATGTTTGAATATTTGAACTCTTGAATAAATAACAGTGCAACAACTAAAATGTTACATTGTCAGCTTGTCCCTGTCTAGTCATTTTTTTCAATCATCTCAGAGTTGAATATGTTAAAGATTCATTCATTCAGAAATATTTATTAGAGAAATTGAAATGAGTGTATTGCTCAGGCAAGGTCTACAGATTGACAAGAACATGCCAAGGACCAAACTTTTCAAAGAAAGAATATATGAAAATCAGGAGATAAAGAAGTAGCTTATAGATGTATTTGAAAAGAAATGACCAGAGAAATAGAAAGAACACAGGAGAACACATTTGGAATTAAATTAGATTTCAGCCACAAAAACAAAAAAATAGTTGCCTTTCCATATATTTGGGAAATTTAAATAACATACTCATAACTAATCCTTGAGCTAGAAAGAAAATAAGATTGAAAACAGTAAATGTATACTATAAAATGTCAATTAACATGTCAGTTATCACAGCCTGGGGGTGCTCTAAAAGGGGGCACTTTGAAAGAAAACTATGGTCCTAAAGTACAAAAAGAACAACTGAAAATATGTATGACAAGTGTGTTAAATTCAAGAAGCTAGAATTAAGTTCAACATATTAAACTTATTAAAGGAATGATGAAGGAAACAAATATCAAAAAATAATAAACAGCAATATAGATTTATAAATATTAACTATTAACATGTTGATATATAACATATTGATACATATTTGATTTACAAAGCATAGTGAATAAAGGAAAATTTTACCACGGCTAATCGATAACTAACCATATTATTAAAAAAACAAAAGAACTGAAAGCAACCAGGGTAGTAGTATCATGTCATGGAAGTCAAAGGGAATGACTGTGGTAAGAAAGTATAGTCACATGCTTCCTAGAGAGAAGTAAATTCGGCCTTAGAAGTTTCTGCTTGATTGTGTGACAAGGGAATCAGGTAAATTTGGAGACAATGGTCTTAAGGAATTTTGATTGTTGCAGGAGAGAGTAAGGTTGCCATGATTTAGGAATAAATAATAATGTCAAGAATTGAGTACAATGAGTGAAGATAGAGCATTCAATACTTTGTGTTGTAAAGGGAAGGGAGAGAGAGTGGGAGGCTGAATGGAGCATGAGGCTGAAGCAGTGAGGGCTGAATATCCAGGCATGAGGATGGTTGGTGGGGCCAGATTGTGGAACATGTAGGAGGGGAAGGGACCCAGAGCCCAGATGAGAGATAGAGGTAGCTGAGCCATAGAGATTCCATTACAAGAGGAACACAGGAGGACATGGTAGGCACAGATGAAGTTGTGGTTGTATGTTTGTCAGTTCCTTTTTAATGGTTTTTACTTTGTTTTGAAGCAAAAAGCTAAGTTATATGATGAAATAGAGATATTGATGAGTTGGAGGTTTGATTAAAAAGGGAAAGTTAGAATAATAACCCTGGTAAGTAAGGGAGTAAGAAGATCAAAGATCACAGAATAGCCAGACATTGTTGAGTTAGACTCTATGAAGCCTATAGTGGCCCAAATATGCACAGTTCTAAAGTTTTTTTTTTCTTTTCCATCTCTACCCAGCAAACTGGGTGAGGTTGAATTTATCAAGGGTGGAGGTTTTCTAGACAGGTTTCGTTAGAAAGACAGTAGGTGAAGAAAGGTGTGGACATAGATAAAAGAATGACTGAAAATTAGGAACTATAGGATGCAAGTTGAATGAACAAGGAAGTGGCTCATGAAAGAGATTGGCAGATAGGAGGGAGTGGTGAAAGCCAGTAGGTTTGAGGAAGTAGAAAAGTTAGAGACTAGAGTCTCAAATCCAGCAGGATTTAGAGTGAGGAAATCTAGGAGCAAAGTGTAAAGACACTGATGTCTGAAGAGGTGGCTGCAAAGTCATGTCACCTCAAAGGAGGGGTAAAGGGGCTTCTTTTTAACAGGGTGGAGGAATTTGGATCTGGCCATCTTAGCATAATTAGAGGAGTGTTTGTGTGCCACTGTCTCTGAGGGTGAGACATCTGGAGAGTGAGCAGTTTGTACTTGAGGAGGTAAAGCCATATCCTCAGTGAAGAGCCAGGTTTTACTTAAGGCCAGCAGATAGAGAGAATGTTCTGAGAGGAGGGTGAAGAAGTAGGTAGTTTGTCAACCAGAAAGCAGAAAGATTTAGAAGACGTGGAGTTAAATCAGATGGTGTAGTTAGTTTGAAAGGAAAAGCAGAGGGTGAAAGCAAAGGTGAGAACAGATTCCTTAGGAAGTTTATTCATGAGCAATGAGGAGAAAGAGAGATGAGCAATGAGCAAAAAGAGAGATGATGGGTGGTTACACAGTTCACAATGTTGCCAAAGAACTAGTCTGGTGGAAGCCAGGGATTTGGCTGGGAGGTGTGTCTTGAGGCATAAGCTTACATTACATACTTGCTTATACTTTTTAGTGACATCCTACTCTTCTCATGTGAAGACTTTTCTGGAGGCCGAGACTCCACTATTTCTGATGTGTGCTAATTATTTTTCCGTTATGAACTGTATAATTTTCTATAAATAAGAGAGAGTGAGCCATCTAGAATTAAAACATTTATGTAGGTTGAAAGATTGAGAGACCAATAAAGCAATAGGAGGGTTGAGAAAAGGGATAAGGTATCAAGTGGATTTCTTTGTCCTGCTCTGGGTCTGGCCTGGATTTTGTAGAGGATTATGTTCCCTGGAAGATGGACGGTATTCAAGGTCAGAGGAGAAAGAAAGGGAAGAATTGAGAATACAGTAAATGATAACAGGTATGCTGGGAGGATGAACTTTACATATATGTAAACTTTATATGAACTTTATATGTTTATGAACTTTACATATATGTAAACTTTATATGAAATTTACATATATGTATTGGTTAATGATTCCATAGAGTTTGAGATATCATGGGGCAGTAAAAAGTACAACTGTGGAAGGTGACCTTGGGAGCAAGACACTTAGCTTTAGAAGGCACAATCTTACTTCATCTAATACCATTTCCTCAAGTACTTAATACATTTCAATGACATAGTCCTTTTCTTCAATTTCTCAGTCAAGTTATGTTTCTTCTTGCCCCAGGACCTTTGTCCATGCCATTCCTTTTGTCAGGAATATTCTTGCTTCTCATTACCTTGGACAACTCCTACTCATTATTATGATCTCAGCTTAAATGTAACTTCCAAGTCAGTACCCCTATTACTATTTTTTAATAGTACTGCGTAGTTTTTCTTTGAAGAAAATTTAACTAAATAATTATCTGCCTTAATCCTACATTCAACATCCTCTGTCACTTGTCTCTAAGCCCTGTGTGGGCAGGGAACAAGAAGGCTTTCTTTACTGTAACATATTTATCACTTAAGAGCACCTGGCACAAAGCAGGTAATTTGAAGGGCTGATTGTTGAATGAATCAGCACAAAAATGCCAAGTATTTGTATATGTAAATATAAAAATTTAGCACCATAAAAACCTTGTGTAAATCAAGTGTTTATTACTATACAAATATTTATATTAACTCAAAGGATATTAGAATTAAAAAATTATCTCAGATGGGACAATGTTCCCTCAGTCAAATTAAGCTAGCTTATTATTTGATAAAACAGTAAAGACAACAGAATTATTATATTATTCTCATCACAGAAAATGAAATCACTTCTATGTGAAACTAAGATTCATGTTTGCATTTTATATCATTAAAGGAATGTATGTTGATATAGGCTTCCACCAAGGAAGTTTTTCTCAACTGTGTAAAAACCGTGGCTTTCCTCTAGGAGTGAAGGGATGGATACCCATTTTTTAGACTATTTCAAAGGATCTGCAAACTCAGTCTAGTTTGCAACAGAAGAGTGAAGACTATTGTTTAAAATGAAATTAAATATGTGTCTTAAATAGCTTCTCCCTGATAAGCTGGACAAGAGAAGCACATCCCATAAGAGATCTAAATATGAGAAGAAAGTCACATAAAGACAATCCTTAAAATATTATGCTTGTGTAAAGTCAGAATTATTTTAATAAAGCCCATTAACTGATGGCATGTATGGCTATTTTTCTTCCAGCTAAAAGGTATTTGAAAAAAAAAAGAAGTCAGTTGGGAAATGGACTATTTGGCTTACTGAAAGAGTAAACACTACAGGAGATTTCTACATTAGAGAGTTTAAGCACTGTTGGAGTGATTTTTTTTTTAAATCAGTAATACAAACAAAACATAAAAACTGCAGCTTCAGCACAAAAATAAGGAAGCATAAGAATTCAAGAAATTAAAAACTGAATGGGACCTCGGGTGATTAAATCCCTTTCCCACACACCTGGACAGATACAAATGGGTAGGAAAAATCAGAGCAGTTCTGGTTTTTGAAAATTCTATTCCATTCCAGTTTTTCAGAAGAAAATCTTAGAGAAAAGGTGAGTTTTACAACCAGCCTCATCCTAGACTTAGAAGAGGCTATCTGCAAACTAAGAAGACTGTATTATTGGATAATTAAAAATGCTTTTAGAATGTACTTAAATGTTTTAAAAATAGCATTTATTGTTTTCTGGTTATAATATTCTATACAATTATTATAAAATTTAGTAAAGGCAAGAGAACAAAGAAGTAAATAAAAACGGCATGTAATAATTTAATTCCACATGAAGAAACTTGATTTGCAACTAAAGCCAGGATTTTCCATTGCAGTCTCCTAGTATTAATGTTCTGAATGAAGGGAATGAGGCAGAAGGGCTATACCTAAATTTGGGAGAATACATCAAATATGGGAGAAATAATTACATGACTCAACACAACAGTAAAAGTCCTCAAATTCTTCCCTGATGCCCCCTACAATTATAGGCAACTATGGGTGTAACTGAAAACAAAAACTACAACAAGGAGTAGCGTTTGAATGTGTCTCCTCCAAACTTCAACTATTGCCAATGTGTTAATATTAAGAGGTGGTGATTAGGCCATAAGTGCTTCTCCCTTCTTAATGGCATTAAAGTCCTTATAAGAAGGGCTTCATGAAGTGTTTGGCTAGATTTTTGCTTGTCTTTCAGTCTTCTACTATGTGAGGACACAGCAAGAATGCCCTTACTAGACACCAGATGCAGTTGCCTTGATCCTGGACTTCCTAGACTCTAGAACTGGGAGAAAATAAATTTCTATTCTTTATAAATTACCCAGTCTCAGGTATTTCATTACAGCAGCACAAACATACTAAGACAGAAATTGATAACAAAGAAGTAGGATATTGCCATAAAAATACTTAAAATGTGGAAGTTGCTTTGGATCTGGATAATGGACAGAGACTGGAACAGTGTTGAAGTGAATGTTGGAAAAAGCCTGTATTGCCATGGAAAGAGCATTAAGGGGGAGTCTGGTGAGGGCTCAGAAGCAGAGAGCCTTAGGGAAAACCAGAATCTTCTTGGAGATTATTTAAGCGTTTGTGAACAGAATGGTGGTAGAAGTATGGACAGTAAAGGTTATTCTCAGGAGGTCTTACACAGAAATGAGGTATATTTTATTGGAAACTGGGGGAAAGGCCATCATTTTTATACAGTGGCAGAGAACTTTACTGAATTCCTCATGGACACTGGTGTGGATGGCAGAACTTCAATAACAGTGATATAAGATATTTGTCAGAAGAAGTCTCTAAGCAGTGTGTTCGGGATCCTGCCTGGCTTCTCTTAACTGCTTATAGTAGAATGTGAGAAGAGAGAAATGATTTAAAGATGGCGATTATAATTAAAAGGCAAACAGAACATAAAATTTGGCAAATTCTCAGCTTGGCCATGTAAAAACAAAATGCATTTAGGAGAGAAAACCAAGGATGTGGTCTAGAGACTATTTAAGAAAGAGACTAGTTGGAGTAGAAGGAAGCCAGGTGCTAGTCATTAACACAATAGCAGAATGACCTCTAAGGCATTTCAGAGGTCTTCAGGGCTGCCATGCTCATCAGAGGCTCAGAGTGCCAGGGTCTTGAGGACAGAATGGTTTCAAGAGAGAGGCCCAGGGCACCCATAGGACCTTGAGGCTCACTGCCCAGGGCCTCCTCAAGTCTCTGCTCCCTGCATTCTGATGCAGTGCTCCTTAGTTAACCCAGTTGTAGCTCAAGTGGGTCCAGGTGCAGCTTCACTACAGAGGATATAAGCTATAAGCCTTAGTGGCATCCATGTGGTGCTAACTATGCAGGAATGCAGAGTACAAAACCTTTAGGGACATGGCCACCTCCACTTAGGTTTCAAAAGGGCTCTGAGACAGCCTAGAGGAGCAGGCACAGACTTGCTGCAAGGGCAGAGCCACCACAGAGAGCCCCACCAGGGCAATGCAGACTGAAGCCCTGGGGCAGGGCCACCCCAGAGATCCCAGAACTGTAGGTCTGCCAGTATACAGATATCTGCTATTTTTTCCAATTTTGTGTCTATTTCTTCAATTTTTCTTTGAAGAAATGTCCACACTTGGTTCAGTTTCTGTCACCAGCTCCAGGTTTTGACATATGGCCTAAAGTAATAAATCATTTCAGTCTATCCAAATTCTCACCCTAGCCTCAAGAATTGTTTCAGGAATTATATATGTGAATCGATTTAGGCCGGTGGAAATCAGGCTGGGATTTTTGTGAATAAGTTGGAAAACAGTATAATTTCCTGCTGAACTTGAACAAACTGGACATAAATCTAGAATTTTGGGGAGCTACCACAAAAACAGAGTCTGCCTTATTGAAAGTGAAGCTAACATAGATCATAATATAGTAGAGCTCTTACATTCATAAGTTTTACGCTTCTAACACTACCCATCAACTTTATAATTACACAACACAATTCATTTTTTTTTTCTTTCTGAGGCAGTTGGAACTAGGTTTTCAGTTACTTTCAACCAAAACAGCTCCAATGATCATTTAGCCTATATGGTCTATGCCAATAAACTTTCAACTGTGTATAGAAAAAAATAAATTGTCAAAATAGATTTACAAAAACCAAAAGAGGTAAAAAGATATCCACACTTCTTCATGCATCGTTCTTTCACACCAAATCTGCCAGACCCAACTGATTTATACGTGAGTTCTTTCCCTTCCTTAAGTAATGGATTAGCCCCGTGAATTAACTTGGCCTAGAACAGTGCCAGTCCATGTGATAGCCACCAGCCACATGTGGCTATTGGGCGCTTGAAATATGTCTAGTCTAAATTGATATGGACTGTAGGTATAAAAATATATACTGGCTTTTGCAGACATAGTATGAAAAAAAGGAATGTGACACGTTTTACATACTTTTTATACTAACTATAGGTTGAAATGTTAATATTTTGACATGTTGGGTTAAATAAAATATATTATCTAATTTTATGTTTTTTCTTTTTACTTTTTTAAATATGGCTACTGAGAAAATTTAAAATTATGTATGTGGTTCACATTTGTGGTTTGCATCATATTTATACTAGACAGCATTTGTTTAGAGTATATGAAAAAGAATAATTTTGGAACTTTAATAAATACATAGGGCATTTTTCTTTATATGAATTTTCTGAATCTGCTTTTACCAATGTGCATCACTTTAATTTATAAATCTTTGTAAGTATTTAAAATAAACAGACACACACTGCCTTTGTGCGTATGGACCAATATCTTGTATATCTGAGCCTAGCGGAATTTTGGAAATCTCGACAGAAATTGATTTATCATTATGGAACCAAATTTATTGACACACATAAGTAGAACTGGCACAGTTTGATTCAAAGCTCAAATGATATCACTGGGTCCATATTTTGTCTCTTGACTGGCCCTGTTTTCTGGCTCTGCCCGGTTGTCACACTGGCTTCAAGCTCAGCAGAAACAAGAGTTAGTGTCAAATAGGCTTAGAGACACTTTCCATGATCAAAAAGATAATGAAACCCTGAGAGTTGAAGGGAAGGACAGAGATAAATTAACCCAAGTTCATGGAAAAGGAGTTCACAGTCAAAGTGTCTTGAAAAGACAATGTTGAGAATGAATATGAAATACCCCTGTAAGGGAAACATGAGACATTAAAGGAAAGAGTATCATGTTGAATTAGAGAATTGGGAGGAGACTGTAGCAGTTCATAGATAACTGTAGGGATGCAAAGTAGAGTAGATTAGAAAGATATTAGGAACTATTTAACAGAGAATTTAATAACAGTTTAGTTCTGTGTCTGTAGCCAGTGCAGGATTAAAAATCCCATCAACATGATTCACGGAGGAAGAATGGGTCACCGGGATGAGGAACTGTAGAAGAAATATAGTGGAAGAGAGAGGAGCAGTTTTGTTTTTATCAAGTTGGTAATGAGATGGGCATAAATACCTCTGTTAAATCAATAAGGGAAGCTCAGAAGTGGATAAACATTCTTGGTGACTACTTCTCTTGGGGATATGGGGTTTCATGAAATTTAAATGTTCTTAAAACTCCAGTCAAATGCCATGAGTCTTCTGATCCCTCAACATGGCAGAAGACATACATTATGATAAAATGATTTCAAACCACCGAGTAATTTTACAATTATTTTGAGTGATAGTAGCAAAACAATATTGAATAAGAGTGTTTGTTTTAAAATTTCCTTTTTCTCTAGGAAATGGGTCCTACTTTTACTTTGTATTATATTGGGGAAAAGTCTAGTTCCCATGTACTACTATTACAATGATGACAGAAAGAAAAAAAGTTTGAAGCTACACATCTGTGGGAAAGGATGATTTGATATGAAAAGAATTATACTGAATTGGACTGAGCCACATTGATAACAGCATTTACACCAAGGATGAATGCTGGATGACAAAGATGAAAGTTTGCCTTTTGTCAGTGTGCAAGGCACAAAAAGAAACAGTCTCTGGCAAGTGGCTAACAATTACTAACCCAGAAAACATGTTCCAGCACTGCCAAGGACAGAAAACCCAATGCTTACTTATAAAAATATTATTTTGTTACACATATGAATTTTGTTAGATTTCCTGGTATGTGGAGGTATTAGAGATATGTGCGTTTTTTTCAGGTGGTGGAGTTTTATTTCAGTTCTGGAGTGGTCCAGGTGTTTCTCTTGCATGCCTGTGAACACACATAAGGGGCAAATGAACCCAGGCATATATCAGAGTGGAAATATTTTTTGAATTATTGCTTTGAATTATTTTTTCCAAATGTTTTATATTAGGAAGAATGTAAAATATGATTTTTAATACTTATGCATTTTTTATACTCATGTGGATACTTTATGGCAAATTTAATTAAATTTATATTAGAATGCAAACACACGTGAGAGAGAGAGAGAGAGAATAAAATTAGAGCTGTTTAGTAGTTGAAAAGCTTTCGGAACCTCTTTAAGAAAGTCAAGGAAATAAAAAGAAGGGCATGCGTCCTTTTTGAAAGCAATTCAGATTTTTAAAAATCCAAGCTCTCATTGCAGCTCTGCCACTCACTTTTAGAAATTAATTTCATCCCTTTTCTTACCTGCTTTCAGGAGTAGAAGCTAGAAAAGTTCCTATAGTGTGTGAATATTTATCCTAGATGTGTTGGGAAACAAAATGAAATAATGGATTTATTGAAGAATTCTGTACTATTTTATTAAAAACTAAGTAGCACTTCTATAGTCCTTACAGAGTATAAAACACTTTTATACATGCTATCCCATCTGAATTCTCACAAAGATCTGTTATAATTCTCCTCAAAATTGTGCCCTTGCTAAAACTAGTATATATAGCTGTTAGTTATATACTCTTCATTTTTTCTCTTTAAATTGTATCTTCTCTAATTGTGTATTCTTAAAAGTTTCCTTACTATTTTCCTGAACAAGACAAGTTCCAACCAAATTAATGAAAATAGAAAATAAAAGCAATAATGTCATTTTATGATTTAAGATAACACTGATGTTTCAGGTGATTGTCTATTTTCCTATATGATAATATAACTAAGGGCAAATATCAGATAACTGGTTTTTCCACCATAGTTTCTCCACAGCTGTTTGTTTCCTGAGGTTATCTTTGTCATCTATTGCACAAATTAATGCATTCTTTAAAGCTAGTTTAGAGAGTAAAAACTGCTGCAAGAAAACTTTTAATAATTATGTTACTGGACTTTAAGTGGCCAATGCTTCACGGAATCTTACCAGCACAGAATTCCAAGTTTATGGCCATGCAGAAAAAAAAAAAAAAAACACAAAACAATACAAACAGAATGATAGCTAACACAACAGATCCCCTCTTAATTCACTTTTCCTGCTTAGAGGTTCCAAGTCTCCACATTATCCTTGGATCACTCGTGCTTTTCTTGTCCTCTGTCTATTCTCTCCCCAATGCCAGCTCCAAAACAAAGTCTGTATTGTCATTCATACATCTTTTGTTAAGTTTTTTTTTTTTTTTTTTTGAGACAGAGTCTTGCTTTGTTGCCCAGGCTAGAGTGAGTGCCGTGGCGTCAGCCTAGCTCACAGCAACCTCAAACTCCTGGGCTCAAGCAATCCTCCTGCCTCAGCCTCCCAAGTAGCTGGGACTACAGGCATGCGCCACCATGCCCGGCTAATTTTTTCTATATATATATTAGTTGGCCAATTAATTTCTTTCTATTTATAGTAGAGACGAGGTCTCACTCAGGCTGGTTTTGAACTCCTGACCTCGAGCAATCCGCCCGCCTCGGCCTCCCAGAGTGCTAGGATTACAGGCGTGAGCCACCATGCCCGGCCCTTTTGTTAAGTTTTAAGAAAAATTGTGAAATCAAGACTGTGAAAAATGTATTTATTTGCTTAATAATTTTAGGTACCAGTTAGCTATTTGCTTTTTAGGCAAAAGCCTTTTTTCTGGTATTTCTGAAATTATTTCCTATTGGTTTTTTTGCCTGGCAGCCCTAAATTCAGCATTCTTCAGATTTGTAGGGCCCCAATATCCTACACTAAAGAGGATCATATGATAATAGCAATGATCCCAAAATACTGAGCTCATGATTTTCCGAATGTAGGAGAGCTAAGGTCATTGTGAGTCTTCAGTAGAGGTCACTGTTCCTTAAAATGCCCACTTAGGAACCCAAAGTGATAATGGTGGTTGTAGCAACATTCTTGAATGCAATTTTTCAGGCATTGATTTACATGCTTTTTCTTATTTAATTATTACAAAGCCCTCTGGTTTAGTACTATAATGTCTCTACTTCACAGAGAAGATAGCTGATTTTTTAAATCATTTTCTTTAGAGAAGTTAGGCACTTCTGATTATGTCTCTCTCTCTGTATGAGTACATAAATATAGGTATATGGATAGAATTATTAATATAATGTCTTAACTAAGGGGTTTGTGTCTATTTTTAGAATTTATTTCCATAACATGTAGCAGAGCATCTTTGAGGGGAAAAAATATACTTTTCCTGCTGCTTCTATAGTTCAATTTAGTTAAAAATATAGAGGTTTTTTTGGTGAAACTTTTTAAAGAAACTGACGAATCAAATATTGTGAATTTTTAAATGATTTCATTGTGTTCAAATATTTATGGGCTGGCAGAGGAAGTTCTGAGAAAGCAAGAAACAAGAACTCAAGCAATGATTGGAGATTTTAGTTTCTGAGTGGTTTGAAGGTTCTGAAAAGCTGTAGCTCTGGGTTCCCTGTCATTTACAAAAGCCCAGGAGAGCACACAGAGAATTTAAAGGGCCTTGGAGTTAAAAGAGAAAGCAATCAAAGGGAAAAAGACAAGCGGATATTGAAAAAGGTTCACTTAGGTTTAAGGTGAGTTAGAGGAACCAGGTCATGACCAGGGTGTAGGTAGGTTATCAAGGAAAACAGAATAGAAATTCTGATAACTTCTATCCAATTAGGAATTCACAATGCTCTTTATAATTATAATTCCTCCATAATATGCTCTAAAAATGTGTCATTTAAATGAATAAAGAAATAATTATTTATTAGAGGAAGAACAGAAGTAGGAAAATTGAGAGTGGTTCTGGATTTCTGAAGCATTATGTATTTTAAATACTAGTTTAAATTCTTATACAAGTGTTGCCAAAATAACTATGGGGAAGGGGCACAAAATAAGAAGAAGAAATTATTTTATACCCCAAGCTCTAGTAAACAATAAAAATAATAATTTATATTTAGCTTAAGCACACTGTATTAAAGAAGTGGTTCTTAAAGTGTGGGAGTCATTTCCAGTTGCTTAGAATGGTAAAATAATATCACTTCAACTAACATCCCTTTGATCACATTTAACTTCAAGGGAGGCTGGGAAATGTAGTCTAGCTTCACACACAAAAGCCCGAGGAAGGCCATGTGTGCTCAGTCAGCTGACTTTGGCAAGCATGTGCTTATACATATCACTTTTTACTCTGGTTTATTGAGCTACATATTTTTTTCTATTCTTATAGCTCATTTATTTGCAACATATGTTCATAGCCTATTTACGATTTCAGCACTCTACATGATCTTGGATACTATAATATCTCCTTAACAATTTCATAGTTAAAGATTAAGAACAACCTGGCCTTTGAAATCTGGCAGTTTCAATTTAAATGTAAATTATCATGTCCATTTTGGCTATGCAGTGGCCACACATATCTAAATTAGTTTAATCAGTGGATTTTTTTATTTCTTTTAGAATACAAAATATTTTTATTTTTATCATCCTTTATATGCCAAGAACATAAAACTATAAGGTAGACAACCATGTATAAGCTGTAAGAGCCACAAACATATTTTAATAAACATTGGTCTTATTACAAATGTTAGAAAGAAACATCATCTTTAGACAACTTACCAATTGCATTGGTCATTCTATTATCCTGACTCTTCAGAAAGCACTCTTTCCTTTTCCTTCATTTTTGGATTTCTGCCAGAAGATAAAGGGCATGAGTTATTCAACTTGGTCTTTGGAGAGATACAACCGAACTGGCAGATAATTTAATAATACTGTTTGACCTCTTTGTCTTATTGATTTATTTATTGAAGAGGAGTGTATACCCTGGAATGTACTATTAAATGAGATTATGGAATCATCCTAGGAATGAGTATATATATGTGTGTATGTATATTTTTCTGAAGCACACATTCAGGTAAACCAGATACCATATTGAAGATTTATAAAGCACTATGATTTTGTGATTTTATTCTAAAACCATTTAAATTGGCAACTTGCATGTCTATGAAAATAATTTGTCTACATTAAAATCTGAAAAGATCACCAATTATGAGCCACAATTAATGCCCCAGATCTGTGGAATTCTTTTGGTGACCCTCTCCTATATTTCTAACTTGCATCTGTCTTTCTTGAGAATATGTACATTTTAATACTTTTTATTAAATGAATCTTTTTATTAAAATGATAGTTCACTAAAAAATACTCTTATTGGGAGTTCAAGTATTGTTATATTACTCAGAACAAAAAGGCATTTCTTTAAGTGTTTTAATACTAACAGCATCAGTAAATGTCTATTGAATAATTGTAAATGATCATTGCTCTAACATTGGCCCTATGTAGTTTGTCTTAGACATAGTTTTGGTGCTCAAGGGCAAACATATCTAATAAAAATTAACATAGAGAATAAATAATATATGTTTCCCACATTCAGGATAGATTTGATTCTGTTTTGGGGAATTAATCCATGATAAGATAGTACAACATGTGTGTGACATTTACGATTGTTTTAGATGTTTTCACTTTTAGGACTATTTCTCCAATGTGGTTTATGACTTCCTGAATATTTTCCTTCCAATTTAAGTAAGGTGCCACTCATTGAGCAATGAGTATAAGGTTAGAATTTTGAGTTATTAGGATGACATTTTTACATATTCGGTCAATTATAAGGAAGAATTAAAACCAAATCAGTTGTGAAGACAACTCTTTGATTGTGCTTTCCTTTTTTTATTTTTCTTAATATAATTACTCATTGTGCAAAGTAAATCATAGCTTACCTCTTTATTCTCTAATTCCTCTAAATAAGGCATATTTTTTTGCATGTATTTTTTCCAGTAGTTGCTCGCTTCATTAAATCTCCAAACCATGATCTAATTAACCCCATCTCCAAAGGAAGTTTTAGACCATCAGTTTGTCTAATTGGTGAATGTAATGTTATGTTTTCCTACTACTACTTTGACTCACAGTACATACTAAAAACTTCTTCAATCTTTTTTTGTTTTTCTGCTTATCAGTAAGCACTGCTACATTATTTAAAATTGCAGACAAAAATCATGTTTCACATATCTTGTGTTATTTTTACAACGCTCCAGTGAAATAATATCTCACCCTTTTTTTACAATGTCATAGATGAGCATCCCAAAGAACAGAGATGCAAGTAACAGATCCAGGGAGGGTGCAGATCACAGGGAGCAGGTAATCAAAATTCCAAATTCTCAAGCCAGATCTATTGTAGTGAGAACTTGTGGCTTCTTCCTCAGGTAACATCTCACCTTTTCTCACACATTATTTTTAAATTATTGGAAATTGTTGTGATTTTCCACTCACAATAAAAAACTCTTTAAATTTTTATGTTTCTGAACAGAAGAATTTTAGATAAAAGGGAAAATGAGAATAATGATTCAGACTTTAACAAATAGAAGATTCTCAGAAAAGGAAGTTGGTTCCATTTGTAACATATGTAAAGGAGAAAAGAATTAGAGAAAGACTTTAAGCCATATACATAGTGGAAGGTATTGACAGTAATGACCCGACATTTCTGCAGTATTGTTTAGAATAGCACTATTGGACATTTGAAGTGAAAGCTTTAAGTGCTCCTCAAAGCTTGTGGTATTGAGGAATACTCAAATTTCAATTGCAAACTTTTTTCCCAAACTTGTTTTTAACTTGTTAAAAAATTAGCCACAGGCAGTAGATGTATCTTTGGAAACTTAAAGATTCAGTCTAACTTTATTTATGGGTTTCAAGTTCTGACCAACACATATTTGAAACTTTCATATCATTTTACACTTTGTTGAGCGAACACAAATTAATTTTAAAAGAGAAATGAAAAGTATTTTACTTTTTCACTAGAATTCTGTAAAACATCAAGTTTAGAGTAGACATGAGAAATTAGATATAGGATTTTAGTAATTTAAAATACTTAGAGCTAAAAAATAGGGGATAAATGTGCTCATTAAGAATACATTTAGGGTGCCACTCAGCTGAATTTATTTATAAGGAATTGAGCTTTTTATATTCAATGCAAATTTAGAACACTCCACATATGATAAAGGAGTAAGTGGAGATGTTGGCTAGAAAATGGACTTTAAAAATAATCATTCTGTGATGAATTGATTATATCATCATAATATGCATATCATGCATGAAACTGAAAAGCATATACATTTTATTGAAGCCAATACAGATATTTTTGTACTTGATTATGTTATGTTAGTTATTTTGAAAGAAGAATGGATAATATATGTATATATAAAAGTCTTAGTAGTGATAAACCTCATTGATATAAATCATTTGTCTCAATATTTTTCTCTTAAAAAATTAACCAGAAAAATTCAATTAATTCCAAAATAGGTAAGTATATCCAATCTCTTGTCCTTATAGACACTTCAGAAGCATACATTGCAGTCTGTGTTTTGAGGGCAATGATTTGTATTACAATTTTCTGACAATTCTTACTTCAAAAGTCCTTGTGGAGATAATCATGTCTAGTTAATTTAGTCTTTTATTAGTGTTCTTTCATTAATTTCTACTTGTTTTAGTCTCTGGATGCCAAACCTAGAAACAGAAGCCTTTTAAGTTCTGACATTTAAAATCTTCTGAATGAAAAATTATTTTATGAGCCAAAAAAATATTTAAAGTTAGAAAAAGAGTGTAACTCTTTGTCACTTTGAAAATTCATGCAGTCTAATTTCCAGAATGAAGTGGGTAGCAGGTAGTAACTAAATTTTTGAGCATACTTATAAAATTGCACATATTTCTAGCACCTAGACATATGTGCTAGAAAGTTTGTGAAGTTGTACACTCTTGCATCACTATTTGTTTGAAATGTTTTGACTTCCTAAGAATCAGTTATTTGCACATTCAAATATATGTACAAAAATAATTTCAAAGTCATATATAAATAGAAATGGCTTATTTACTTCTCTCCATCTGTAAGGTAACTGATAATCGTTGCCATGGGCTGTACTTATGGTAAGACACCAGTGTCATAATTATGTCTTAAGATATAGGATTCCATGTTTTAATCTTTTGTTGGATTATTTCAAGGTCTTGCCTGAATTGTTCAACTTGTCTATCTGAAAAATGGGACAAATTAAATATTTTATGGCTCTTTTACCCCAAGATGTTTTGCAGTGGGTGTTTGGATGATCCACCTATAGGTCAATTGTTGTTGGAGTAATTCATGTGAATTCACATATACTACTAGGGTTTATGTTAAAATGTAGTCATAGCCC
Source organism: Mirza zaza (assembly GCA_008750895.1). Taxonomy (NCBI): domain Eukaryota; kingdom Metazoa; phylum Chordata; class Mammalia; order Primates; family Cheirogaleidae; genus Mirza; species Mirza zaza. The sequence goes on along the minus strand of VSMD01011999.1, from coordinate 30,838 downwards.
AATTAGATGAAATAATAATTTAGTGACTTGAAAAAACTGCTTTTACTCCAGATAGCAAGCTTTCTCTCTCTAGGGAGAAAATTTTCTCTACCATTTAGAATTTATAAAATCTTTCTTAAGATTTGCACTAAGGAATATGAGAAGGGGCAGCCAGTTGGGTTGGCAGGATACTACAAACTTCTCAGTGACACAGGAGGATAAAGGAGTGTTTAGTCACTTTCATATGTGTTTCTAAATATGTATATACTATTTTGTCACTAACTGTAAATTTATTAAGGAAGTATTTGCCTTTTTTACTAACAGAATAAAAAGAACTCATCAGTTTGAATAAGTAGTACAAAAGTGGAATGCTTGTAGACATATATTGAGTAGTAAGTGCCGAGAGAAGGGTAGCTGCCAAATAGTTGGCTTTTTGGTGGTCTCTAATTTTTATATTACATAATTCAAAGCTACTTGTGGCAGAATATGAGATTCAGTAGGAAAGACAGGACAATTTACCAAGAGGTTTTTCTTTTTTAATATTTTACAAAGTCAAGTACTTTTCTCATCCCTTTACTATTACAATTTTGTGGGCATTAGATTATATTGACAGGTCTAAATAAATTAACTTCTAAAATAAAACAAAATTTTATGACATTTGAATGGGTTTTCTTGTTGCTGAAGCAATAAGCTCCACTGACACAAATCTGAGTGTAACATATGGTCTCAGCCTTAGGCCAGGGTGTTCCATTTGAATTATTCCAGGCTTTTCCTTAAAGTGCTGTGCTTCAAACATGAATCCAATTACCAACTGCAGTCAGGCAATTGAAAGGCTTCAGGAGAAATACTCTAATAGATGGGGAGGGGAGTAAAGGACTATGATTTGTGTGGTAATCAGCAAGAGAAGGTCAATTGTAATAGAATAGACTGGTTTCCAAGACAGAGCTAATGTAGGATGCCTTCCACTCCATGGAGGGATGCTATCAATAGATTTGTTGTTTTCATTACCAAGAATGTCACTTACTGACAAGATGAATAAAGAAAGTGTGAGAAGGCCTGTTGATGGATCAGGTGATTAAAACCTAGGTTGTGGTGAGCAATTAGCAAACTGATGACCTTTTTGAGGACTGAGAATGAGAGGTTAAAAGAAAGGTGCTATGCAAATGTCTACCTGAAAGAATAGTTTTGTGTTCTTTAAGATTTATGGTTGAACTCTAGGGAGAGATTAAATAAATATGCATCTCCCCAGTATGCAACACTTCTTTTTATGCTCTAAATTATTGAATTCCTTCTCCCTAGAGAAAATATAAATATAAAGAATGCATACTCATCATCCCACACATATTTTTTAGCAATCTAATTCCTTAAACTGGTGTAAAGATAGAATCCTGCAAGCTCCAACAACGAAAGAATATATTTTGTTTGTGAGGTCTCTATTTTTCTTTTAAGAGTTCTTATATCGAGTCAGTCACATAGCCAGATAATTCTTCTTACGAATTACAATAAAAACAAAACAAATGGCACTTTGATCTAATAATTTAAAATATTTTTACCAGAAATATTAAACCTCTTTTATAAAGATACATTCTAGCCCAAGGAATACTTATTCAAAGCTAATTTTATCCAAGTTCCTGCCTCCACTCTCTGGTACTAACCTATCATACTACCATAGAGTACTTCCTATTTTAAACTTGCTTAAAGGTTCTACATCCTCTACCTCTCAATTAACAAACATACAATGGTGCACTTTGCTGAAGGTTGTCATCATACCAACAGATCACCTTCCACAACTACAGATAAATTGCTATGAAAAGTCATAGGGAAAACTTAAAGCTTACGATTTAACTAAATAATACTACAATTTAAAAAACTTACTTTATTAAAAATAAAGCAAGAAAAAAATACCTTTCCCTTTTGTACAGCATGCCTTTGTGGCTTTTTGACTTCTTAGCAGTATTCAAATTCTAAAGTTGTAAAACATTTTCAAAGCAATAACTTCATTGAGCGAGGCTCTGCTCTCTTTCCCCCATTGCAAGCATTCATTTACTCCTATTAATATGCTAAAACTCAGTCATACAGTAAAGTACTGAGAATGTCATAGGAATTTGAGATACAGTTAGTATTAAAGATTTTTTTATTAAGAAGATCCATTGCTATAGGACAAATATGCCTGTGCAATCTAAAATTTCAGTTAAATATCAAAAGCCATTTAACTAATGAAAAACTTGTGTTAATAGAGCCATCGGTGGCTTTTTGGCACATCCTAAATGAAAGGTGTCTTTGGTAGTAGCCCTCACAATGTGGAGCAGCCATCTGCTTACCATACTTGATTGCTGTTCATTCTGTAAGAGCTCTCCCGCTTCCAGCACTTATGAGCGATTAGCTGTTGCCCAAGGATCTTGATTCTGCAATTTCACTGGGCAATTAGAAGGGGAGAGAGAGTCCATAAGGGGCTTCAACAGACAAAAATATGATATGCTTTGTTAGCAGCTACATTTGAGTCAAGCTTTAAAGCACTACTCACCACATAAATATGTCCCTAGGAAAAAAAGAAAGATTTTTCAAGCTGATGTCAAGAGAAAGAAAAAAGAAAGTCATACACTAGCACAATCTTTTTTTTACTGAATTCTCTATAAGTTAAAGAAATCAGGCTCTACATTTTTCTGGGGCAGGACATTTTGTGGTTAGAAAAATAAAATTTTTAATTGCCTCTGTCACATGCTTCCCTCAGCAATTTATTTTTCCAGCAGTTAACAACTGCCTTTTATTGGTTATTTGGTGAGCATAGCCCCTGGCTCCAGTGGAGATTTTAATTTTTAAATATTGGGCTGCTGACAATGCTTCTTCTATTGCTGTGAAGGGACACTGTCTAGAATTCTTTGACTTCCTCAAGCAATTTTATTTCCTGTTGTAAATTTAAGAATATGTTCCAATTAAACATTTAGAATAGATTATTCAGTAGGCTTTTATGCTGATTGGGACTGTTTTTCTTAACAAATGAGTAAAAAAGAAAAGGCTTATGCATAACTCTTCTTTCCTTCCCTTCTGACCTATTTTTTCTTAAAATCTCACACAGTTGATTATGGTAAGGTAGAGGTAATGAAAATTTTTGTTGTACAACCAAATTCTATATATTTTTAATAAAATCCTATTTTGCTTATTATTTTTTCTTACATCAAATTTTTTACATAGGTGTATTCATTTAGATAATGCTTTCTCTATATTCATCTCAAATTAAGTAATAAACTACTTGTTTGATTTTTTATAATTACCTGTTCATCTACTGTTTGCCAAGAGAAAATATATTAATGAAACAGATCAATTGCTATTTAATCAATAAGAGGTTAATAAATAAAAGATATTTTCCTCATAGAAAACATAAAAGTGTTCTCACATTTCCCATGGGTCATTAATATGCAGTCAATACTTTTCATTGATTTTTTCCATAAATGGTCAAAATGGAAGTGGCACATGGCATTTGGTGGTCATTTTAATTAAGTACAAACATAACCAGACTGGGAAGAGCTTATTATTCAGAAGTGGGGCTCCATATGGGTGATCTGTTGTGGTGCACCGTGACATTAATAATGGCTTTACCTACTTAGGACTGCAAAAGGAAACTAGGTTTTGCAGGTAGAACTCTCAGTGCCCAGTGACCAGTCAATAATTTGGTTACTGCATTTAAAGACAATTGTGTCAGCTTTATACAGAATCTTCTAATATCACCCATTGGAAACAAAGTGTTTACAAGCAATAATATAGAGTTGAAAGGCTAAAAAAAGAAGACCAATTAGTTGGGAAGAAAATGTATGGCATCCAGAAATAATATTTGCACACAATTATCTTGGTTTAAATTATTTAATACATTTTATTTTAAACTTTCCCAAACATTATGATGATATTTCCCTTAATTGTATATGTGCACAATTAAATTTCTCCTCCAAAAATTAAAATTTAGCCTCCTTTGCTTGATTTCTAGCTTTGGTACATTTTACATTATTTAAAGCCAAATGGCTTAATAATCATCATCGACTAAAATTAATCAAAGCCCAGGGGTAAATCTCAATTAATTGGGCAATAACCAAAGAGGTTTTTCTCATCTATTGTCCTAGAAGCATAGCTCATGAGGGGAGATCACAGAGTTACTAAATTTTATAATGAAGACTCTGAGAGAGGCAGACTAAGCCCTGAGTATTGATTACACACTGTAGGGAAAGGACTAACTGGATTAAAATTCTGCAAGTGAGGGCTTAAATATGAAAAAGGAAGTTGCCATTATAATGTTTATTCAGGGAAATAAGAAGTCAGGGGCCAAAGTTTCCAGGATATGAGTGCAGGTCTTCAAATAACAGCATTTGAGAAAGGAGGAGAAAACTGTTTTAAAGGCCAGCATATAGTTTCAGGTGTATCAACACCTCCTCAGACAATTTCTGAATCAAGGAAAAAAAAAACACTAATGCAAAGAAAAAAAAGAATTTAGTTTCCCAAATTGCATATCATCACACAGATGCTGAAACAATTTATGTGAGCTCAACCCACCTCCATCATTTTATAAGTCTTAAACTCAAACATTCTCTAGTTTCTCGGCACTGAGAAACAAGGCTGTATAAAGCTGATTCTGATGGTTAGGATTTTCAGTCTAGCTACAGGGGCAAAAAACAAACTGAATCTAAAAAGGTCATACTTGATAACTTCAAAAGAAAATTCTAGAAAGTAAGACAGCTTCAGGTTATAACAGTCACTTCAGAAAATATAACTTGCCAATAAAATTTTTTTTAAGATTGGAACTTCCAAATACTCGGCTTCTTTTCAAGCCCTTTCACTGTGTTTTGATTGTTTTTGTTTGTTTTTCCACTACATAGTGTTTTCCTCTAAGGTCAAAATTAAAAAGTAGCCACATGTGATGTTTATATATTCTACAGTCATATGTAAATTAGCAAATAACCAGGTAGAAAGCAGCTTTCTGGTTTTGATTCTCGAAGTGGTAATGGCCCATTTCCACCTTCCAGTTGGACATGGTTGATCCTCTTCTCCATCAGAGGTCATCTGTGCTGCGAAAACAGTGAATGTGGAGTTATTTATTCAGTTGTTGCATATTAGTTTCCCAGTTGTTAGAAGATCTGAACAAATACAAAATCTTACACTACATTATATTATCCTTTATTAGTGGGAAATTGAAGTCCAGAGATCAGTATTAAGCTGGTCTCCAAAATCCACTTGTTCTATGATAGGGACCCCTAGCTGACCTCTGATAAAGTTGTATTAGAAGGATTTTACCCTTGTTACTAATTAAATAAATAGCTGTATTTGCATTATTTTTCTTTATAGTCAAGTTATGACATCAGCTCTTTCAAAGAACTAAAGACAAAGAGAGTCAAGTTCCCATTTAAGCAGGAAGAATATATTTTGCATATTAAGGTCCTGACATTTGACATCTAGTGTGCAGTAGCTTATTGCGATTAATGTGCCGGTATATCACATGTCAAAGAGCTTTTCATTGAAGGTGGAGAAGGGCAAAATGAAAGATTTATTAAAACTCAAACTTTTCAGATGTTGTTGGTTACCTGCTCTTCCTAAGGCAATTTACCTAAGGGCCTCAGGGAGCAAGAACAGTGGCTTGAAACATCATATTTTTTTTCAGTCCTGGAGCAGAGTGTATGAATGTAGACTGGCAAGTAGATCAAAGGGTGTGATACACATTCAACAACCTCAGGGACAACATTTGGGTAAACCTTTTTGTTCCTCACATATACTACAACTGCTGCCCTATCCTTTCTGTATATATATTAAGTACCATGCTATGCAAATATGTTCACCCACTGAATGCAAAATAACGATTACTATAATGATCCTGAAAATGTTCTCATTTAAGAAAGGAAATCCTATTTCTCAAGGGCACATAGTTTTGCCCTTTCATACGTTTTTGAATTTCCAATATAAATACATTCATCTCTTTCTACCTTGAAATTATTAATGACATTTTTGTGAAGCTAAGCTATATTTGCCACTTCATAAAAAGTCTTAATAATTTTCTTTGTTATATCATAGCTGCAGAGTTACTAGAGTAACCAATTTAAACTGCAGAAATAGTTATTACTATGTGCTTTCAACGTGTAGTATGTACAAGTGGTAGAAATGTTATAAAAGTACTTTAAAGAAAAGAAGTTCCCTCAGTTTTACAAATATCTTCATTTTTTGACAATGCCCTTGCAATAATTTGCTTGAGTAAATTATTATTAAAATTTAAATTAAACTTCTCTAATATATCGCTATGCTGAATCATTGAAAAGCAATAAAGATAATGTCAATTATACTAACAGATTAGGTGAAAGAAGGCATGGTTTTTTGGGCACAGTCCTTAACTGTGAAAACTTGGGTGGTTTGGGTAATCTTCTAAGGAGGAGAAGCCAGTATTCTCTTGGACTCAAAGATATCATCCTCCAGGAATACCCTAAATCCATATCTGTTAGATCCAAATTCTTAGTTTTCTTCTCTGTAGTTAGAAGCCACAGTCTTCTTTTTTTTTTTTTTAATCAATTTTGGAATATTTTTAGATTTACAGAAAACTTACAAAGATAAAACAGTTTTCTAAAACCCTCACCCAGTTTTAATTTCCTCTAATGTTTTTATCTTTCATTACTATGGTATATTTGTCAAAACTGAGAAAACATTATTGGTATCTTGTATTACTGTTTACTGAACTCTGGGTTTTATTTGGGTTTCACCAGTTATTCCACTAATGACCTTTTATCAGGAAAGGGAATCTTTTCCAGAAGTTGCCATAACATTTCTCATGTTTTTCTGGGGAGATTGGTGTTCACTAAACCAAAAGCCATCATTGGCCAAAAGTGATGGAATTGACAGTACTGGTTTAGGGACCAATCATACTTTATTTACTGGATTTATCTGAAATCAATTAGACCATTGATGCCCAACTCTCATCTGAATAAATCCAAAATTATGTGAGCAAGAACCAAATGGCTAATGGTTGCTGAGCATTGTGTTGTAACTTTATACCACAAAACTTATACTTGCATAATGTAAGTGTTAAATGCAGATGACCCTTGAACAACATGAGTTTGAGCTGTTTGGGTACACTTATACTTGGATTTTCTTCCATCTCTACCACCCCTGAGACAGCACGATCAACCCTTCCTCTACTTCCTCCTCCTCAGCCCGCTCAATATGAAGACCATGAAGATAAAGACCTTTATGATGACCCACTTCCACTTAGTAAATATATTTTCTTTTCCTTGTGATTTTCTTAATAACATTTTTCTCTAGCTTACTTTATTATAATAATATAGTATATATTATATATAGCATATAAAATATTTTAATTGACTAATTATGCTATTAAGAGGGCTTCCTGTCAACAGTAGGCTATTAGTTGTAAAGTTTTGGGGAAGTCAAAAGTTATATGTAGATTTTTGATTGCACAGGGGTTGGCAGAACCCCTGAGTTTTTCAAGTGTTAACTCTACTTATATTTTGAAAAAAAGTTCAAAGTATTTTTTTCCGTTTTCAGAGTATTTCATATCGTCTCTGATTAGTGGAAAAAATAAAGCAAAATTGTGAGCCTTGCTGACATTGTTGCCTTAGCTAAACCTATGTTAATGATCCTGCCAAAGTCCATTGGTCCAGGTGATGAGGCAGGTATGAATCTCTGGTATGAATCTCTGCACTATTTTGGATTCAGACTGATGATAAGAGATGGAAATGAAAATAAATCAGAAGAAGGATATTAAAATTGTGTTTTATCAATACTGGCCTTCAAATAAATAGTAAAATGAGTGGAGAAGTATTTTTCTAATCTTTTCTTGAGTTTGTGTGTGTGTTTATATATAAATTCTTTTAATTCAGTACTCTGAACAACTCCCCCAAATTTGAGGATACCGCTCTATTTATTTGTGCATTAAAGTGCATTCTTCTAGGGCTTCATTTCTTTACTCTAAAAAATTTCGTGAATCATAGGCTTTCTTGGAAAATCTATTATCTTTTTAAACAATACATTAAAATGTACATGAAGAGTTAAGGACAGGAAAAGCTTTGTCAGTACAATTAATATTACGCTGATTATTGAGAAACAGTTGGTCATTTCAGTCAAATGTAGCAGGAAAAGATATTCATGATTCTACATATATTATTATATATATGCCATTTTAGTTAACATCTTAGGAATGAGATATAGAACTTAAGAGAAATTGACTCTCATTGTACCTGCAATGACTAAAGAAAATGAATCTCCACTTCTGATGCCTGGGCTGTATCTGTAGAGTTTATCTTTGTGGTGATTGTTATTTAGCTTTTAAAATACTGCCCTAAACAAATATAGTTCACCTGAAGAGCAAAAAATATGAAGTTAAACAGCCTGGGTTCATAAATATGAATCTACCACTAGTTAATTGAGTAACCTTGGCCAAGTTAACTTAACTGTTCTTGCCTTGGTTTCCTCACCAGAAATGTGAGGATAATAATAAAAACCTATTTCTAGTTTGTTATCATCATAACATGATTTAACATATGCTGGAACAGCATAAGAGTTATAGTAGTGGTTAATATTATAATTATAATTATTTGAGAATTACAGAAGCAAATTTTCTTATTTTTAAAATTGTCATTGCTACACAATATATAGAAAATGCTACAGGATAAACAAAGAATTGAAAGATAAGAATTCATTTGCATCCATGTGAGGTGAAAGAACAATTCTTCTCTATTTTGTAGTAAATTATTTCACTGTTAATAAGTGAGGAAACTACTTTTGAACTTTGGGACGAGAAAAAAAGAAGGTATTCTTTATTGTGTAGGGCTGGAAATCTACGGGGGAGATGGCAGACGTACCATGGACAGTGGCAATGGAGGGACGGTGGTAATGGCCACAGGGAGTGTGGCAATCCTCACCTGGAACCCTCAATAGTGCAGCTAGGAGAAGGCACACGATCGAACTCTCTGACCAACGTTGGTCAGTGATGTGTATTTTTCTTTCTCGAAGTAATCAAAACTAAAGAGTAAAACTCTCAAATGTTGGGTATGTTGGGGCATGGTGGTTATAGTGCTTAATTTTTGAGCGCCTAGTACTTTGAGCCATACTGTTGTTAATAAAATTTTAGAATTATAAAAATATAATAAAGTGGTTTTTTTTAATTTAAATTCATCTTCTGAAACAGAATCCTGAATTAGAGGAAATACTGGAGAGAGCTAACTGACTCTCTCTTGCCCCTAGAATGTCATGTCCGGAGCTGAGAGAGAGACACACACGAAGACTCGTGTAGTAAAATGCCATTTATTTTGAGCATCTAAGTGCAGATGAGTGGAGGTGAAACAGTGTCCACCCTGAAGACACCCTGAGGAAGGACACCCATCTTGGGTTTTATAGAGGGTTTCTCCAGGGGGAGTGAGTATGTGGGCCAGAGCAGCCACTGTAATAAAATGTTTTCAACTACCAGCTCCTAGGACCCCTGCCCCAGTCACATCCATCCTGCAGCTCCAGCTTCCTTATCAGTAGAGATAAGGAGGGATAAACTTCGTCCCAATGGGAGTGGGAGGTTGGGGAAGGAATGCTGACTGCAGCTGTTAGATTCACAATGGCTGGCAGGGGACTCTCCAGACTCCTGCAGCTATTGTTTTACAAGCCGAAGTTTTCCATTGACCGCATTCTGTCCTATACATACTTTTTGGGTTCCCATCTGGAACAAACCTAATGAAGAAGACTATTCATTTGTATTTTAAAAAGGAAAAATAATAATTTCCTATTGAATGAATGGCTTGGGAGGCTGAAGTGAGAGGATAGCTTGAGCCCAGGAGTTTGAGCCTGCAGTGAACTGTGATTGTGCCACTATACACTTGCCTGAATGACAGAGTGAGATCTGGTCTCTAAAAAAAAAAAAAGTAAAAAAAAAAAAAAAGAAAGAAAGGATAAAATACTCAGTTATAATGATATTCCTATAAGTATTTGCATATTTTATTCATTAAACATATTCATTAAATGTATCTGTATGTATGTATGCATATACATATGTGCATATATATACATATGCATACACATGTCCAAAAAATGCATTAGAGTCTTTGAAGCAGCTGTATTGATAATATTCCCAGAATGAAAATAATATATATGCTCATCAACAGGTGAATGAATAAATAAATTTTGGTATCTTCATACAATTAAATAAATTTTAAAAGAACAACATGGTAATATATAAGAAAGTATGGTAGAATTGCATAAATATTTTATTGCATGAAAGAAACCAGACACACACAAAAATACATAGTATCTGATTCCATCTAAGTGAAATTCCTGAAAAGAAAAGAAAACTAATCTTTGGCATAGAAGAATAGGGGTTAGCTCAGTGGGGGAAAGAGCGACTGTGTAGACAGGGAAGGGGCCATAGGGAATCGCATGGGATGATGGAGTGGTTCTACATCTTGATCTTCATGGCATATATATGTAGAAAATTATCAAGATGTGTATGCAAAAATAATGCCACATACTTTATGCGTATGTGTTTGTGTGTGTGCGCATGTGTTTGTGTGTAAAATTTTCTTGAATAGTTTTTAACTATTGTGAGACAGGAAGGCATTAGGGATACCATGGACCATTAAACAGACCTTAGGAGATCAGTCTAGGATAGTGTCACAGATAAAATAAAGGATTCATAATTAATTCTGAGTTTCAGGTAAAAATAAATAAACAAATTTTAATATAAGTATGACCTTCCCCTCCAAAAATATTTATTGTTTACCTAAAATTTAAATTTGACTGGGTATCCTATATTTTTCTTTGCTAAGTTTAGTAACTTTGGCCTGAGATGAAGCCTGAGGTCATGTAGTATTGTATTGAATGTGTTGTTACCTCAACTTTGCATATCATTGCCAGGTAAATCCCAGTGGATTGTCTTTTCATGAGCCAACTTATAATTTTCTTGCTAATATTAAGCAGAAAGAATGCTTTCAGGTGGTGGAGCTTAATGCCTCAACTCTAAACTTTTCATCTAGTAGAACCAGAGAGGAGCAAAACCTCACAATAGAAAAAAGCTTCTCTTCATAAATAAAAACTTGAAATACAGACTGCTCCACCTACCCTTATCACTGGACTCCAGGCCTCTTAGGGGTTGATCTTTGTTGATACCTTGCTTCTTCTTGTTCTGCTTTGCAGCTTTGTTCCATGGAGTCTCCCAAAGTCTCTGACACCCTTCAGACACATGTCTGATCTATGTTTTTCTGTCTATTCACTTTATCTCTTTCATATAAAACTTCTTACTGAGGCGCTCTGGCAGCTGGTGTCTACAATCAAAGAACTAAAAGTAGACCTATCATTTGATACAGCAATCCCATTACTATTTACCTGAAAGGGGAAAAACATTTTATAAAAAAATATGTTTGCACTTGAATGTTTATATCAGCACAATTCACAATTACAAAGATGTGGCAACAACCCAATTGCCCATCAATACATGAGTAGATTAATAACATGTGGTATATGTATACCATGGAGTATTACTCAGCCGTTAAAATAAATGGTGAACTAATAACTTTTGTAACAACCTGGATGGAATTGGAGACCATGCTCCTAAGTGAAATATCACAAGAATGGAAAAACAAACACCACATGTACTCCCTTTTAAATTGGAATTAAATTATCAACACTCATATGCACATATGGTAGTAAAATTCAATGGAAATCAAGCAGGAAGGAGGGGGAAGAGGGGTTGGGAAAATTCATACCTAATGGGAACAATGCATACTATCTGGGTGATGGACAGTGTATAAAAGTATTTCATATAACCAAAACATGTAGCCTCATAATATTTTAAAATTAAAAACATAAAAAATAAAAAAATTGCACTATGATGTGTGCTACATGCTTAAAAAGGTAATAAATATATATATTTTTCTTTTTTAAAAAAATAAAAATTGAAATACAGCACTTTCCATTCAAGCAAGCACTGTGGGTGTTAGTGCCATCTCTAAGCCCTGTGGGGACAATGGGCAGTGCCAACAGATGGCCACACTCTTTTCAAGATTGATCTTGCCTTTCTGGCACCAGGCTCCTACTTCAGGTTTGCCAAGAATGGTCAGCATGTCGTGTGTTAATTGCTGGCAGGGACTACCCAATGACTTTATAGGCCCAGCTCACAGTGGGCTCTCGATTAAGAGAGCATGCAGCTCTCAGCTCCAGCAGGACTGCCTTCAACAAAGTCATGAGACAGTACACCTTTAATATTACTTGCACAGTAGGTGGAAAACAAGAGTTATTGTTGGCTCTGTGCCTGTGACTATAAAGCTTGCATTGAGTGGCTTTTAAGCAGCCACTTCTCCATCAAGCAGAGCAAATTAAAGGGGGCAGCGTATGGCTAATGGGATGTTAACATGGGCAAAGTCCAGTCATCTTTGTTAGTAAGGGGAGGAAGGGATGTGTGTTACTGGACAACAATGTGGCATCATCTATGTCTCAGTAGGAGGAATTTGAGATCAGGTGTTGACAGATGGAGGTCTCTCAGGATAGCATTAGACATTTTTCATAAGTGGAGATTAACAGGTTGTTTAAACATATTAAAATCTCTAGCATTTTGTGCATGAGACTTGTGAAAACATTCTAAGAGAATTACTCAACATATCTTCATAAAGAGAAGGGTGGAAGGCAACCCAAAGGTTGGCCCAAAGAATGTCTATTCTGTAGCTATTGCTTAAAATAATGACTGCTAGAAGTAATACTAGCATGTTCATTATAAAAAGCCTTATGTCAAGATAGAAGCAAAGAGAGACATTGTGCTGTGATTTTAACCTGAAGTACAGGAACTGTGCTATACAGAACAGTCAGGCATGTATGACACAGTTAAAATTATCTTTAACTCAAAAACACAAAGGCCTGGAATGAATATTCAGGAGGTACCATGTCATTCAACAAACTCCAAATTCTAAAGAAATTATATTGACTTTTTTCCGTATATAAAATTTGTGTATATTTACAATAGTATACTTATAAAGATGGATAAACCATAGTGAAAAACTAAATATTACTCAAATCAAACTAGTCACAATTGACTACCCTTTGTGAATCTTAAAAATTAAATTTTTAACATCAATGTATTTATACTATAATTATATAATTTCAGTATACTTTAAACAAAAATAACTCAAAATATTCACAGCACTCCATAGAATTTAATATTTATTATGGATGTAAGAAAGTCCTTTTTCACTCTTTTGATCTTCATTAGCAAAGAACCAACCAACAGCAGTAGGGAAACATTTCACACACATAAGCAACACTGTTAATATATATTTTAACTTTGTATTCTCTGAGGTGAATAATAACAATTCTTAGAGACTGACAAATAACAAGCCATCAGTAATTATTTACTGAACTGGATTTATCTTAGCTTTTACTTATTGTCCAAGGCTTGGAATTTGCCACTTTATCAAAGCTATCAACTACTCAAAAAAGAAACCAGGTTGATTTCTTTAAATATTTTTTCTTTGCATTCACTGCATTCAGTTTTTACCAAATTAAGGTACTGCTCTCCTCTAAATAGTTCTTGAATATGTTTAGATCCCCTCATTGGTACTACTTTTTTATGGACCTTGATAACTCTTACCTGGGATTGTTGCCATTGTTAAGACAACTGCTTGCCCTGCCTCCAACTTCCATTTCTTCAGCGTTGCCACACACAGACAAACACACACACACACACACACACACACACACTATAATCAGAGTTATTTTTTAAATATACAAAACTTAGTGTCTAAGTCCCCTCCTAAAACTTGCGTATAATTTGCTATGTTGCCAATAACGTCCAGACTTTTCACCAAGACATGCAAGACCTCTTGAGGATCTACCCTAGCTTCACTCCTTGCCTCTTTCTCCTTCTCTTAGAGCTACCTGTCCTTTGTGATTTTGTGTTTGCTCTGCCTTTCCTTCTGCCTGGGATGGTCCTTCACTCTGAGCCCACTCATTTCCACTTATGTTTCAAAACCCAACTCAGGTGTTAACTTGGTGCAAAACTTTCTTAATTTTATAAGTTCTAATAAATCACCTGCATCACCTAGAGACAAAGACAGTTTAAATAAAATAGGTAATTAAAAATGTAAGACAGTACTACTGTTCGAGAATTTGTTAAATAGTTTCTGGCAAGCTATTGTTTCCAGCAGTAGGGTAGCTACTGTTTCCAGCAGTACCTGGTACCTGGAATAATGTCGCCACTAAACGCAACTAAGCAGGCTAAATAAAATATTTCGAAAAATGATCTTATATGCATACATGAGCAATGTGGATACCTAAATGGAAAAATGAAATTAAGTCTCTATCTCCATATACATGAATCAATCTGAGTAGAATATAGATACAAATGTAAAAAACACAACTTTAAAACTTTTATAAGACACATTGAAAGATATATTTATACTCAGGGTGGGAAAAGATTTTTTAAATCCAAAAAGCATGGAGCAAAAGGAAAATTATGATAAATCTGAGTACATTGAAATTACAGCTATCTATCCCTCAAAAGATATCCTTAAGTGGGAGAAATGACAAGCAAAGCCTAGAGAGAGATTTTGGCTAGTCATACAATTCAAAATTTAGTAGCTAGAACATATAAAGAACCAAACATAGTAATATGAAAAAGATAACTAACCCAAAAATACAATTGACAAAAATATGTAAACCGATAGTTTAAAGAAGAGTAAACACATATCAATGATTAATAAACACTATGCACACACAATCACACACACACACAGAGATGCTTAATCAGAGAGTTCAAATCACACAGACTGGCATGCACTGAAAAATCCAATAATATTACTTTAGCAATGATTTGAAAGAATGAGAACTATATTTTTCTGAAGAGTAGTGGGAGAAAAATGAACTAGAACACCAGAGAATTTAACAGAACATATCTTAGATGAGATTCACATAATCATTTTTTCAGAAGTTTAAGTTCTTTATAATGTATCTAAGAAAAAACTCTTACACATGTACATAAGGAGCTATGTAGCAGGATGATCAGGAAAATAATTTTTATTTACACCACTATATATGTTGTTTATGGCACTGAAAGTTAATGAACTAAAGTTATTTGTTATTATCTTAAAAATAAAATATTGAGTAAAAAAATAAGATGCAGAAGGAAATGTTCAATGTGATATCAATCATCTTAAATTTAAAGTAGATTAAACAATACCATATATTATTTGGAACAAAGATTAATTTAATTTGAAGATATGCTTGTGAATGGACCAAAAATAAATTTTCAGAATTGCAGTTTCATCTGAGAGGAAATAAGTTAACCATTAATGGAAGTGCACACAATATTTATAATGCTTTTGGTTAAGCTAGCTTACAAGGACATAAGATTTTGTTAGATTATATATTTTTTATATTTCAGAACTATTTTATAATAAAATTTGAAGCATGTGTGTTTTGTTGAAGCAACAACAGTGAAACTCTGGTTCATTGAAAACTAATAATGAAATATAGTTTGGAAGAAATTTCACTGCATTTCTGTTTATTTTTTTAATGTTGGTCTTCTTTTTATAATTTAATTCAAATATGCCCAAAATATTTTCTTTGTTATTCACTTTTCTAAAGGACACTTTGATGATGTGCTCTTTGCAAAGCAATTTGCTGAAAGAATCAATTTAATTTATGTCCATTTATGTTTCTTCGGTGATGACTTAGCGTCACATGAAGGACTTGTAGAGATCCAAGGAGAATGTCACTCACAGACTGATTAGCATGAACTTCCTCTAGTGATGCATAATCTTTGACAACCATGGTAGAAACTTATTTTTCCAAGAGTATCCCGAGGACAGGCACCTATAGATGTCATCTGCCACCTCTAATTTATTAACTAACTTATAACCTCCTTTCATAGGCATTCATTATATTCTTTAACCTTGACCTTGTCTTTTACAGCTTGATATTATCATTTCAACAAAATACCCTTTCCCATCCCTCACTCCAAGTAAAAAAAAAATCAATAAAAATATTTTTAGTGTCAAACAGAAAACTTAAGAAGTGCTGAGAGCACTGGCACATCAGAGAACAGAGGTCACAAGGGGCCCATTTGTGTAAATATTTTCAATACTATTGCTCATGTCCATTAATTACTTTCCGAGATTTGAAAATCACATGATTTTTTAGCAAAACAAATGACACTTTTATAGTACTCAGGTCTTCCAGGATTGTCTTACAAATCTGATTACAGCAGGATAGCATGAAATACCCATTTTAATTGGACATTGAGTAAAATTACAGAATGCTGTTGAGCATCTTGCTCCATCCCGGTGGTTGGTGAACTTTTTCACAATGGTCCAGATAACAAATATTTTTGCAAGCCAAGAAATAAAATAGATGATGTAATGTTGGTACTTGTATAATATTTTATAATGTAACCATTTTCAAATATAAAAACCATTCTTAGCTTGTGGGCCATAAAATAACAAAAAAGATGGGTGGTGGAAATTGGGTATATTTAAAAGATATATGGCACCTGGGTGACACTTCAAGTTCACGTTCTTAGTTTTCATTAAGAATGACTGCACACAGGTAGTCTCAGGAAGACCTACTGAGCAGCTGTGTACTACAGGGTTATGGCTCTCTTGACTTCTTCCCCACCTTCTCCTGGTGTCCTCAGCTCACCCTGGCACAGACTCAATGCCTCCACCCACTCCACTGCTTCTACCTCAGTCTCCTTATTCTATTCTTGCTTCTTTCTCAGCTTCAGGCAAAAATCTTAAAAGCAATATGGAAGTGACTCATATTTAGGAAATGCTAAAATAATAACATATGACTAAATTTCACATAGAAATGTTAAAAACGTGAAATCGAATGTCAATTAGTAATGACAAATGCTTACCTGAGCTGCACTAACTGCTGCTTCAGCCCACCAAATGTATAATGAGACAAGCTCAGACTGGTCTTTTTTGCAGAAAAAAAATTCCTAAATTATTGTTTTTATTGCTTTAAAGTTAAATGTTAAAAAAAATTTCATGAGACTGTTTCCTCTGAAACACTCACAAATGTTTGAGGATTTCTAAATGACTTATTGAGAAGTAATAAAATAAATATTGTATTAGACAAATATGCTATTTTTCTATTCCTACAAAACATACCTTTTTGTCATTTGTTTTTCCTCAGTCTATTATATAATAGCATTTAAGAGGCCCTGATGATTACAATGTACAAAGAAATTGCATATTTCTCTCATTTCTGTGTCGAGTTCATAGGATGTCAGGCAAAGCCCACTTAGACATTGCACAGTGAACATTTTTATAAATTATCCAAGAAGTAAAAAGATGAGAGTAGAGATCAGAGATCTAGAAAGTGGATATTCATGAGAAAAGTCTTTGGAACATATATCTGTACTTGGCTTGCCTAATAGATTTAATCACATTTCAGGTCTCCAGGCTAACACTGAGTGATCTGAAAACAAAAGGATAAAGATACAAAAATTCATGAACAGACAATTCTAAAATATGAAATTCTAATGATTAGTATATAGGAAAAATTCTCAATTTCATTAGCAAAAAAGGAAATTCAAACTAAAACACCAATAAGATATTTTCTACCCAGAGTATTGACAAAAGGTAAACAATAACATCTTGGCTGGAAAAATACATGGAGAAATAAATACTATCATTAATTTATAGATCTATAAATTACTAACATTTTTGAAAAGTTAATCTGCTACTATTTATTTTTACAAATACTTAAATATTATTTTTATTATGTTTAATCCTTTTGGTTTCAAGTGAGAAAAAAATAGTAATCCAAACTGGGTGAACTCTTAAAGGAAATTTGTTGCTTATGAGAGTAAAAAGTGATGGATTCAGGTTCAGGTTGATCTAGGACCCAACCAATACCAATGGTAATCAGTTTCTCTCTCTTTCTTTCTCTCTTGCTTTTATCTTCATCCTCTATGTTGATTCAATTCCTAGAATGGGGTAGCATTTCTGGAACTTACATTTGGAACCTTCAAAATATATAAGAAAGATGTCCAGCATATGGTACTTTTCAGTAAAAATGGCAAAGGATCTCATAAATCTGATGAGTTCCTATATCAAAATTTTAACTATTCTCTGAGATTAGGATAATAATATCAGATCTGAAAGTTCTGAATATATGGCACCTTTGAATCTGTGTAGAATCAGCCCCACCAAAACCACATGAACTGCAACAAATGGTCCCCCCCCAAAAAAAACTAACTACAGTGTGGTTATCAAAAGGTTGAATAATAACTTTCTAAAGAAGAAATATCTCTATACCCTTCTTTTAAGTATAAAATCGCATTTTCAGATTCTGTTCCATGATGTCTAAATACCAATGCTTATAAATACGTGAACAAGAATGTTCATTGCAATTTTGTTACAGATATTTGAAAAGCCAGACCCTGCCCCCTGAGCAAAGCCAGAACATTGAGAAATATATGGTTGACAAAATTTTGGTACACAAACACTAGGAAAAATGACATAGCTATTTAATAGAATATGAATATCTTTGCAAGATATACAGGTGATAAAAAGTAAAATGCAAGGTCACACTAAGAGTTTGATTCATTTTTCCCCCAAAAATGAAAATATAGAAAGCCTTTATATATGTATGAATAATTATATGTTTTCCTGAGCAAAAGAAAAACTCTTGATTGATGCATATCATTGGAAGGAGCTGAGATAAAATTTACTATAAAACTACCTTTTGAGTCATTTAGAATTTATTTGACAAGTGACAGACAGCCTTTTTCAAACTGGTTAAATCCCAAAAGGAAACATGAATCTGAAGGGTTGAGGGTTTTAGGTGTAGCTTTATCCAAACATAAATCTCTACAGAATACACTATACATCTCTTCTTCTCTGTGTTGAACCACCATTTATACCGGCTGCATTTTAACGGTTGTAACAATTTCAGTATTTACTTTATGGAGTTTTTCCATTTTATAAATAAAAGTGAAAGAAGCCCATTATTTTTAACTTAGATATCCCTGTACATTTAAAATTATGACATTGAGAAAATATTATTTTAAATATTAGATGTTAGGAATAATGTTTAGAAATATAAATTAAAATAAACTGATGAGCCAGGCTAGGATGGATACTAAATATGGGGTGTCTATCTAAACAGAGGTGAGGCATAGACTCAAAAATATAGGTCCAAATAGAATTAAGTGAAAAAAATAAAAATAATTGGTATTAGGAAGTTCTGAAAACCAATGTTCAAATTTCATCCATAGGTTACCTATGTGCAGTGAGATAAAATGCAGTCCTAAGGCCAAAAAGGGAGACTTTCTAATAATTCTAAGGAAGCCGGAGATTTCCACAGAATAGTTGCCTCCTCTGCTGTAGTTACTTTTGTCTTCGTGTGGTTGTATATTTGAATCCCCCCTGCTAACTAACTCATGGTTGAAATCATGTAAAAGTTAGGAAATACAGCTGCAAATAGAATTGGAAAAAGGTTATTTCAAAGTTATAGAAATTGGAAATATTCATGATTTTATAGAGAGTAGGAATCCTGCTGCTGGGAAGCTTGTTACTGATTATGAGGAGAGTTTAATTCAGAATGGGTTTGACTGTTGCCTTTGCATGTGCTAGTCAGGGGGGTTCCATAAGCTTCAGTTTCCTCATCCATGAAGAGCATGTTTCATTCATCAATTCATTTCCTATCAGCACTAACTCCACCCTTCTTTGCTCAATTTCCTGATTCTAGAGCTGGATCCTGTAAACATTTCTCTTTTCCAGGTAAAGTAATGTTAGGCTTTGCCAGGAGAAGGTGCTGAAAAGACACCAGAAGACATAAGCAGAGGCAAGGCTTCTGCTGGTGATGCTGGTGTCCTTTTCCTCTTGCTCCTATGTCACAGCTGCCTGTGCTATGTGGGAGACACAGTGACACTCACCCTTCTGTGGGTCTGCCAACAGCTTTCTGTTTACTATCTCTGCTCCCCACAAACCTAGTGCCCCACTTTCTGATTACTAGTCTGGCCTGCCTGTGGCAGACAAGCTTTGATACTGGCACTACAGCCAGCAGAACTTCTCTGCTATCCAAGGGTCTGCAGAGGTCTAAATCTCAGCCTTGGTGTAGCCCTTTCCATGTTTGCTTTTCCAAAGCCCTATAGATGGTAGCTGGTTCCTGTCTTTGTTACTTCTATATTCTTTAGAGTTTTCTCTTAACTCTTGTAATAATTCACTGTTTTTCTAATACATTTTAAAATATATTCTATTTTCTCTCTTTAAATTACTCATGAGCTTTTTGTCTTCTGACTGAACCCTGGCCAATAAAGTGGAATAACAAAAATATCTCCTTTTTAGAGGTTGTTTATATGAAGTGCTCAATAAATCCTAGCTATGATTATTATGAATGGTCATTATAGTGATTTAGCAAATTCTAAAGAATGAAATGCTTCCTTCAAATATTAGACTATTTTATTTATAATTTATTTTCTTCCCTACTGAATTATCTGGGCTTACTAGTATAGCAAGATGATATGTTTGAAATCTGTAACTATATAACCACCCACACTACTGATCTGACAGAGCTGGGCAAGGCTTAGATCATCGGTGCAAAAATTACATAGGAATTATCTACAGTTTCTTTGTTTGCTTTTGACTAGATTATTACCTAATATATTTCTAAAAAGAAAGATTCTGTAATTTGTTAGGTTTCAGAAATACTTTCGATGTGTCTAACATTCTTAGCATGGGAAAATGTTCTTTTAAAAAATGGTCTTTGTTTTTTAGCCAAATGATGAGAAGTAAAAGAGGTGGATGATCTTAAGAAATTTAGGAAATTTTACTCTGTTCTTTTTATAAATGGCTAAATGGAATTATCCATCTATATCACAATTAATTTTCCACTTATTGTTTTGTATAAACCCAATAGAAATTCATTCATTCAAAACACAAAATTGTAACCATGACTTCACCTATTTGGAGCAGAGTGCCATATTCAGAATGCTATTTCAGAGATACACTGTTATTTACAAAAGAGGTAATATATTTCATTTTAATCTTCATTCTGTGTGTATATACATATAATTAGAAGAAATTTAATTTAGCTAGAAATACCACCACAGAGAAGCCTGGGAACTTGGATAGTGGTAATTGGAATTGCTTTTCAACTTCAAATTGCTCACTTAGTGAAGGTTTCATTCATGAACCTTTATAAATACATTTCAAAACAATATTTGGGGTTCAATTTACTTTATTGATGCATATAATTTTTAGTAGAAATATAGGAATTTGAAGGAAAAGGATAATAGTTACACCTACTGGGGGTCACTGAGGCATATCTCAAAGCAAAAGGGAAACACTCATGAGTAATCTAAATTTATTAGAAAGAATTGGGGTCAGAGAGAGGTAGAGAATCTATAATCAAGAAAGCCAAGATAAAAACCAAGTTTTATTAAGTCAGGTTCCCAGCAGAAAATAGATGGCACACACAAGATAGTATCCTATTTTGAAGAACGTTTAATAAAGGATTATGAAACCACAAAGGATATCGCTGTGCCCAGAAGGCTATTATCAGCAGCTTCGTTACCATTTCTAAATCAGAGAAGGATGGGTATGGGGGTACTAGTATAGGAACCTAAAGTGAGACAAGGGTGTAGAGAAATTATCCTTGAGGAAAGCATTCACCATCAGTTGAGGGACCAAACTAGTACAGAGTGACCCTGCACAGACAGACTTGGGGAATAAAATCCATGATCTCATCCTCTCATGCTCTGATAACCTATAGAATCTCCCATTGGCCTAAATCAATAGGAAAGCAGCAGAGTTTAAGGAGACCTATTGATGTATTTCAACAAAGTCAACCTTTTGAGACAAAGAACAATGCAGGGAATAGAGAGGAGTGTATTTGAAGGAACAAATAGAAGATATCTAGCAAATTATTTCAATATAAAAATAAAACTTTTAATCACTTTGTATGGCATGGTATAAACAAAGAAATCATAATAATATAGAATAAAGGGTAGACAAATAGAAGCATAGGCTGATTTTTTAACATTTCTTACTACTTGAAACTTGATGGCCTACTCTAAAGCCAAATGATATATAGTATATAAATTAAATTAAAAGATAAAGAGAAGATAGAAAAAAAATGTGTTGGGCATTGAAAAAAGAATTGATTGCAAACAACTCTGTATTTGGAAAATTAAGTCTTGCTATATACTTATACACATGTATGTCTAACTTAATAAATATTTTTGAAATGTTTAATTTTTATCTCAAAATACATTTTATATATGAAAAGGCATGTGAGTCAGAAAAAAGGCTTTCCTGATACTGGGAGAAAACATTTTTTTAAAAAAGAGATTTAAGATATATTAATTTATGTGTATGAAAATTTATCTTTTGTAAGGATTTGTAATGTGCAGTGTATTTTTCATTTCATTCCTAATGCATACTTAAAATTGCAAGATAGTCATGTTGTACAAATGGCATCAGTGTTCATCTTCCTTGTTTTAACAAAAATGTCCTGTACAATTTTACTTAAATAAATTCAACTGTTATTAACCACACACTTTTTGAAAGGAAATATAATCTATAATAAATGCTATTTTATTTGAGATATTTTGTGTTTTGGATTTATTATCATGCTTGGAATGCAGTTGGTTTATCTTTTAAACACAATGTTTAGATAGTAGTACCAAGGCTAACATATCTAAGTGAGAAGCAATAGTCCAGATGCAGACACAGAGCCATAGGAAATAAAAACCTTTCTGCAAAAAATTATAAAGTGCAAAATGGTTTCCAGATAACTGAGAGTCAATGGCCTTTTCTGTTTACTCCGTGTAGGCGGGGCAGAGAAAAATCAAAGGAAAGCCTCTAGAGGCATTGTTGGGTTCCATAAAGCCATTGAAACTTGCAGATTTACATAAGGGATTTTGCAGGTTGAGTGTTTGGAAAGTAGATTTCTCAGCATGTTCTGGCATGATAAGGGTTTTAAGGCAGATGGATATAATGTGAATATAATTAAGCTCTTTTCAGATAATGGTATAATAATACTATGTCCTCTAAGGATAGGCAGAACTATAGCTGTGAGTACATTTCCTCCATTTGTACCTACGTGTTCTATTCTCTTCCAGGATTTCATTAGGAATAATTTTCATGCATATCATTCCCAATACCTCACTTTATTGTTCTAATGTCACCAGCGCTTTGAATAAAGATCCACAGTGTTGAGTGGAAAACGATAGAAAGGCACAGAAATGGAAGGGACTGGAGCAGAATGAATGAAGAAGGAATTCTCAGATGATATTTTATACACATGTTTTTATTATAATTGTTTTTTGTAAAATGTTTAAAGTATCAGTGTCTTTGAAATCTCATAAGACAATTGAAAAAAATGGAACTTTAAATATTGATGGGATCAAAAAAACTTAATTTTGCTTTGGTTCAAAATGATTTCCACACTAGTGCTATTCATTATGTTTCTCAAAACTCTTCTTGCTTGATTTTATATGGTTTGCTTTTTTTTATCTTTCAGAAAAAGAGATTTATCCAACTTTTTTATCCACATCTTTCAAATCATCAAAGCATTGAATAGTTGTCTTTATTTGTTTTGAAAAATTTATATCTATAAAACAAATTTGTGCATATTCATACTTTCTTTAATTGAAAACATAAGAGACAGCAAAAAGATTTTGAAATTCATTTAAAATTAAAATTATAAGAAATTTGTTCTTACCTGAATAAGGCTCTTATGCTAGGTGAAAAAACAAACAAACAAATATTTTGGTTCCTTCACTAATTATGAAGAGATCAAGAATAAAGCAGAAAGAGGCCTCTTCAAGGTAAAAGAGAGATTTCATTACTTATATTATAAAATGATAAACCATATATTATATTTGTATAGTTCATATATTATATTTGTATAGTTCATATATGGGATACACAGCTTTGATAAAAATATAAATATGAGTGCACCTGGGAAACAACTAAGTCATATTCATACCTCTCCACATAATTCATTCCTAAATTCCTATCAAAACACTTGGCATACAAAAAAAGTTCAATATTTATTTGGTAAATAAATAAATAAATGCAAGACAAAACAAATAACTAATTTAAAAATTCTGTAGATAAAAAAGAAAGGAAAGAGGGAAAGAAAGATAGGAGGGAAGGAAATGAAGGAAAAAAAAGAAAGGAAAGAAAATAAAGTGAGCTTAATCTAAGAATTATAGTTTGAGAAATAATCAGAAGTACTTATACATTCATGGATCACATCATCACTCAACTACAAGTTTTGGGTTTTTGTTTTTTTTTATAATAAAGAAAGTGCAACCCCATAGGGGTATGCCTGGTATAATATAATAAAGAAACCACCTGGAAGATAAAAAAATTGGCTCTGCCTTAAACATTTTACCATAAATGAACTATATATCATAGTTGAAACTCATTTTCCTCACCAGGGAATTAAAGATTAGATTATGTAATTACTCACATTTGCTTATAGATGTAACATTTGATGATTCTGAATGTACACAAAAAACTGTATATTTTTCTACAGAGACATATAGTCTCAAAAAGAGCAGTAGAACGCCCACCATTGCTTATAGTGGCAGATTTACAGATCCAAAGTGTAATTAAATAGGCATTCTAGTGACATGCTGAGAGAGTGAGAACCCAGCACAGTCAGCTTTTGTGGGCTTGTACACACATACACACACATACACACACACTATCTCTGATGCGTTGCCTGTGGAGTGTTCCAGCTCTCAAAGTAGAGGCTATTGAATGACCACATGTAAATAGTCTATTTTTATGCAAGTTAGCATCTAGGATTGGATCAAGTAAAGGATGATAAACAGGTGCCTACCTCTCTCTTCTTTTAAAAGTATTCTTGTTTGTTTTATATTAAAATATATATCTTTAAATGCTTAAAAATATTGGAAAATTAGAAAGAGATCAATGGCTAGAAATTTTGAGAAATGTTTTAAAAACTGAAACCAAGTGTTATTCAATTGAAGTAGAAAAAGGTCATCCAAAATATAAAATAAAGAAAATTTCTATGAAGGGTGGGAGTGACTTTGTGAGTTTACTAGTCAGAGGCAAAGATACAAGGTGATTATTTCAGAAGCTAAATTTGGAACAGTCAGCATGGGAGATTTTCTTTCCCCTTATTTTCCTCTCTTAAATCCATCTGTGCCCAGCACTAGGCAATGTTTCCAGACTGAGGCTTTGAGTAGAAGATGGGATGGAGAGGAAGGGGAAGGGCCCTTCAGTCCTTTATGGTGATAACACATGGGGAATGAACTTTCCCAATATCTAATATAACACAATGTTGAAAAACTTCACTCAGGTCCACCCTACCCCCCAAATTACAAGGGATCTATGGTAAACACAAACATCATCTCAAACATTTGAAGAAAACCAATGCAATAAATGAGAGGCATAAATAAAAGAATGGGGATATTAAATATCTCAGGTTTCAGCTACTATAATACAAACAGAATATTTTAAAGAAATATAATACATGTACTCAAAAAGGTAAAAAACGATAGTGTGTGTGTGAAACAAAGAGGTATAAATAAATGCAAACACAACAAAAATCACGATTAATGTTTACAGTATAAATTTCTCTATTTAAAAACATACTTTCTGATGGAGAGGGAAAAAACTAGCTATATAGTGATAGCCTACCTAAAACAGTGTGTTAAAACAAGTTTGAAAATAAAGAGTTAGAATAGGATGGTTGTGGGGTGGGGAGTTCTAACAAAAAGTACATGGGTATAGCAATTTTATTATCAAATATTAGGAATTTTAGCCCAGAAGATTTTAATAGTGCAAAAATTTTGCTATGAGTACACACTAGCAAATATAAATTATATGCAGTAAAAACTGACAGAACTTCAAAGAATAATAGAATATTCCATAGTCACAAGCAGAGAACTAAATACTTTTTAATAAAGAAATATATAATTAAAAGACAAAACATAGCAGATTTAAATATCATAATTTATAACCGTGAGCTTCATAGCCAATAGCTAGGAAATGCACTTATTTTTAAAAACACATGACATATTTGAAATCTGTACAGCAACGTTGGCCCAAAAGAAAAATCAATACGTTAGAAAATGCCCATAATTTTACAGACTACATTCTCTAACGACATGTAATACATTTAGGAAAATTAACAACAGGAGCAGAGCCATCAGACTTTTCAATGTTAAAACGTCATGGAAGAAGATAATGGGGTAATATTTTAAAAAATTGTGAGGGGGGAAGAAAACCTTCACAGTTCAGTATTTATATTCTTCCTTTAAATGTGAAGGTAAAGTAAGTAAAATTCTTAATCATGCAAGGTCTCTGAAGAACTTTTAGAAAAAGTTAGGAGAAAATCTTCAGGATTTAGGGCTGACAAAGCATTCCTAGATGTGACTTTAAAAGTGTGACTCATAGATAGGAAAACTGATAAATTGGACCTCTTTAAAATGGAAACCTCTTACTCTGTGAAAGCCCACATGAAGAGAAAGAAAAAACAAGCTATAAACCAGGAGAAAACATTTGCAAATCACATATCCAACAAAGGAATAGAATCTGAAAATACAAAGAATTCGCAAACCTCTCAATAGTAAAAATTCCAACAATTCAATTATAAAGTGAGCAAAAGACTTGTACAGATATTTCACTGAAAATGAATAAGGTGCAAAATAACACAGGAAAAAATATTCGACATCATTAGCCACTGTGGAAATGCAATGTAAATCCCCAATAATATATTACTAGAAACTTATTAGAATGACAAAAATAAAAAATAAAAATTACAGTGAGAATACCAAATACTGGTGAAGATATGGAGAAATTGGATCACTAATACATTGCTTGTGAGAATGAAAATGGTAAAGTCACTATGAAAAACAATTTGTTAATTTGTTATTAAACTAAATATGCAATGGCCATATGATCTAACATTGCAATCTTAGGCATCTATCCCAAAGAAATCAAGACTTTTGAGAAACGGATAACTACTGAGGTGGGAAAAATCTATAGAAATGCAGGTTTTAGACAGTTGAGTACCAGGGATTTGGTTTAAGTTAAATTTGAAATCTTTATTTTATATGCCACTGCAGATGTTATGCCAGTAGTTAGATGAGTGTAGAGTTCAAGGTAGTTATCCAGGCTGGGAATATAGATTTTTGAGTCTAGGACTTAAAAATGACTCTAAAACTATGAGACTCAGTGGCATCATGAAAGGATTGATTACAGTTAAAAAATTGTTACAGGGATTAAACCTTGGGATATTTCAATGTTATGCAGTTTGAATGACAATTCTGAAAAAACAGTAGATTAAGGCAGAGTGACCTGTAAAAAGGGGAAAAAGAAAACATGATAGGTGTCTTCCACTATTGAGATTATCCTTATGTTTCTATGTAAATTATTAATCTAGTGAATGACAGTAGTATATTTTATGTAAAATCAACTTTGCATTTCTGAAATAAATACAAGTTGGTAATAAAGTGTTGTTGTCTTCTACATTGCTAAATTTTTAGCACTGTTAAATCAATGTTTATGAATGAGACTGGAATATATCTAATTAACATTTTTACTAAGTTTTAATATCTAATAAAAAAGTGTGTGATTTTTTGGTATTTGTTGAATGGATTATACTAACAGCAAAAAAATAGAAAAGCCAGAATTAATTAAAACTAGAATATTGGTGAAAAAACAAAAACTAAACTATGGAAGACAAAAGTAAGCTTAGAAATAGATCCATGTATGTATGATAAGTTGGTATATGATAGAGGTAGATCACAGATCTATAAATAAACATGAATCACTCAGGATGTAATATGGACAAAACCAGTTTATTATATGAAAAAAATAAACCTGGCTCTTTATATCTTACGTAAATAACGATGATTAAAATGCAAATGAAAAAGGTTCTATGTTGAATAATACAAAAATATGACATACAAAAGAATATTTTTGTGACTTCTTCAAGGCATTGGGGAAATGGTACTTAAACAGAAATCCAAATATAGAGCATATAACTTTAAAATGTAGTGAGCTTGACAAAATTAAACTTGAGACTTTTTAAGGTTCATTGAAGGACACCAATAAAAAAGTAACAAGTGACAGATTGAAAATATATTTACAATATATAAAACTTAGAAAGACTATTAGCTAGGCTACATAAGAAAGTGCTGTTCAGCTGCAAGTAAAAGGGTGCAAACCCAATTTAAAAAATTATAAGGACTTTAAATAGTTCTATAAAAGAAATCCAGTGTGTAACTAATAAATGAACTGATGCATATATTCACTAATAATCACAGAAAATCAGGTTAAAACAATGAAGTATTTCTCCCACCTATCAGAAGCCAATAATTTTAAATGTTAGATAAAAAGTAGTCTTAACAATGTGAGAAAATGAGAATCTCTGAGAATTACTACTGAAGTACAAAACTATTATGGCCTTGTGGAGAGAAATTTGGCAGTGCTTAGCAAAAATAATTGCGCCTGTATAGTGTGACATAGCAATTCTGTGCCTGTGCATATATCCCCAAGAAGCTCATATGTAGGTCCATAAGGGGATGCGTACAAGGCAATTCATCACAGTGTGTTTGTGTAAGCATAGCACTTGAGGCAGCCTAGGAAGCTAATGGGTAAATAAAATGTGGTGGCTGCTTAACCTTGCATAGTATGCAGCAGTTAGAAGCAGTTGACTAGGCATATATATAGCAACAGTAATATGTCTTAAAACTTTATGCCTAAGAAAGTAGGAAACAGATATATTCTGTAATAATGTGTTTTTATATAAATTAAAGGACTCACATAGTAAAGCAATAACATATGTTTTCCATAGCTATTTACAAATCCAAAGACACATAATAAAATACATTTATTTTGGGGGGAGAGGCTTTAGGTGGAAGAAAAATAAGAGTGATTATGGGAGATAATGAAAAAATAATAGTGAAATAAAATGAAAGAAGAAAGAGGCCTTACATGCATCTGTGGTATAACATGGACTCAGGGCCTCAATTAACTCAAATCTTTGAATCTGATATCTCTCCAAAATAAATAACAATAAATATTAAATAAATTATACATAATTATTCATTTATCTGAATGGCAAAAGTTAAGAAAAAGGTGGACAATACCTGGGACTCAAGGGAGTGTGAGGAAATTATTACTTTTACTTAGCGATGGTTGAAATGTATGCTAATGCAGCTTTTTACAAGAATAAGCTTTCATTATCTTGAGATATTGACTGATTTATTGATTGAGATGAGATCCTTCTCTGTTGCCTGGGCTAGAGTGCAGTGGGGTCATCATAACTCCCTGCAACCTCAAACTCCTGGTCTCAAGTGATCCTCTTGTGTCAGCCTCCCTAGTATTCATGACTACAGTTGCATGCCACAATGCCCAGCTAATTTTTCTATTTTTTTTGTAGAGAGGGGGTCTTGCTATGGTCCTCAATCTGATCTTAAACTTTTGGTTTCAAACGATCCTCCCACCTTGGCCTCTCAAATTTCTTGGATTATAGGCATGGACTATCATGCCCAAGGATCTTGAGACATTTAAAATATATGTTTTGAAGAATTCTTTTTGTTTACAGCAAAAGCTAAGTATTGAATCACTCAACTTCTCTAGGTATCTATCCTTAGCACCAGCAATGGACAAGGGTATTTATTGCAGGTTGTTTACAAAGAAGAAGATTAGATATAATTATACATTCACTAATTGGTATGTTGTTAAATAAATTGAAATGCATATACACCACATAATACTATGTAACAATAAAAAGAATAAAGTTCACCACCAGTGGTGAAGGATAGATAATTAACATATTGTTACTTGCAAAAGAAGCCAATCACCAAAGCATGAGTACAGTATGACACCAATTATGTTGAAATAACTAAGACAAATTATTTTTCTGCATACATTTATAAATGCATAGCAGCAGTATAAATGAATGTTCATTAACTTGAAATCAGTAGCTATGTATAAAGGTCAAATAGGACTTTAATTATAAATTTCCAGTATGTCGTATTGTAGCAGTCCCCAATCTTTTTGTACCAGGGGCGGGTTTCATGGAAGACAAATTTTCCATGGATTGGGGGGTGGGGGAGGATGGTTTAGGGATGATTCAAGCATATTACATTTATTGTGCAGCCAAAGCTTTCTGCTAATGATAATCTGTATTTCCAGCCGCTCCCCAGCACTAGCATCACTGCCTCAGCTCCACCTCAGATCATCAGGCATTAGATTTTCGTAAGGAGTGCACAATTTAGATATCTCGCATGTTCAGTTTACAGCAGGGTTCGCTCTCCTATAAGAATCTAATGTTACCGCTGATCTGACAGGAGGTGGAGTTTATACAATGATGTGAGTGATGGGAAGCCGCTATAAATACAGATGAAGCTTTTCTTTCTTTTTTTTTTTATTTCGGCATATGATGGGGATACAGATTTTAAGGTTTCAATAAATGCCCTTTCTCCCCTCCCCCCACAAGTCTGAGTCTCCAGCATGACCATCCCCCAGACGGTGCACATCTCACTCATTATGTATCTATATACCCACCCCCCGCCCCCCTGTCCAATACCCTATTACTGTAGTACCTATGTGTCCACTTAGGTGCTGCTCAGTTAATACCAGTTTGCTGGTGAGTATATGTGGTGCTTGTTTTTCCATTCTTGGGATACTTCACTTAGTAGTATGGGTTCCAGCTCTAACCAGGAAAATATAAGATGTGCTATATCACTGTTGTTTCTTAGAGCTGAGTAGTACTCCATGGTATACATATAACACATTTTATTAATCCATTCTTGGATTGATGGGCACTTGGGCTGTTTCCACAGCCTTGCAATTATGAATTGCGCTGCTATAAACATTCGAGTGCAGGTGTCTTTTTTGTGGAG
>VSMD01011995.1:0-46074 GCA_008750895.1 Mirza zaza | reverse complement strand
GGCATGGTGGCACATGCCTGTAGTCCCAGCTACTTGGGAGGCTGAGGCAGGAGGATTGCTTGAGCCCAGGAGTTTGAGGTTGCTGTGAGTGAGGCTGACGCCACAGCACTCTAGCCCAGGCAACAAAGTGAGACTCTGTCTCCAAAAAAAAAAAAATGGCATGTTCATCTTTAGAAAGGTTTTCTGAATTTTCCTGAATATAAATTAATGATGGTTCTTAAGTTATCCCCAGTGCCAACCACCGTTGGGAGGCCAGGCCCTGAGAGCATGAGGAAAGCCCATGATGATTCCAGTTTCAGCTGAATCCCTGGCTACATCCAGTTCATTCATTCATTTATTCATTCACTTACTTATTAATTCATTCACTGGTTCATTTATTTCATTCATCTTTTTGCTAAATAAATATTTTTATTAGAAGTCTATTATATACTAATCATTGTAGCAGAGATCCAAGGTGAAGAGGTCAGGCATACTCCTCCCCTCCACAGAGCTCATGGTCCAATGGAATACACAGACAATAATCAGATAGTTGCTCTGAGAAGTGCCAGTGCTCTGAGAGGGAACATCAGGGTTCTGTGAAAGCCTAGAGGAGAAGTTCCTAGCTCAGTCTTGGAGGGTCATGGGAGGTTTCTTAGGAAAACTGATGTCTAAGCTGATTCTAAAGGATGAATGGAAGTTGGTCAAGGAACAGAACCAGAGGTGAGAGATGGAGAGAATAATTAAGGAGGAAGAGAGGTAGGGAGAGCTCCAGGCAAGGATAGGGGGAAATGAATCTGTAAAGTATACTGGGAGAAGAATGGGGGTGGGGGGAGTTTCACTTGCCTGGAACAGAGTGTGGGAAGAGCCACTGCTGGAATGGGAAGCAGGGGCCAGATCCTGCAAAGCCTCATGAGCCTTGTTAAGGAATATGATATGTATCCCAAGAACAGTTGAGAAGGTGTTGAAGAGATCTGAGCAGGAAAGGTGACACAACCAAGCAAGAAAGCAGGCACTGATGTGGCCCCCTAGGGAACTCCAAAAGCTGATCTGGGGTTACACCAAGGAATTCCCAAACAAGGCATCCCATCTGACAATTAGTGGACTCTCCCATCACAGCGTACTACTCTCAACTTCTGCATCGAGTTTACAGCTCAGTCTGAAGCGATTCCAAATCCATGTTGTATCTTCACATGAATAATCAGAAACAACAGAAGCTGTCTTAGGTCAGTTTCCCTAGAAGTAGAATCTGAAAGAGGACTTGTGTGTGTGTGTGTGTGTGTGAGAGAGAGAGAGAGAGAGACAGAGACAGAGAGACAGAGAGAGACAGAGAGAGACAGAGAGACAGAGACAGAGAGAGAGAGAAGAGAATGTGAAGTCGTGAGCAGGAATATAGCTCAGCGAGTCTTACCCTTGTCCTGATTCAGAGGGAGTCTGGAGTATACACTGTACCTGAGTTGACTCACTTGAGGCAAGGGGGCAGGCTTTTGCATCTCTGTGTCATTGATAGTCCCCCCTCACCACTGAGGTGGGACACCGCATAGCCCCACCCCCACTCCAAGCATGCCCAGGCATGTGGTTGAGGTCACTCAAGGGCACACATCTATAGAAGGTCACAAGTACAAGCACTTGGCCATAGCATTTGGAGGAGGGGTGTGGGTCAAGGGGTTCAGGTGGGGCACCAACAGCGTCTGCTACAAGTGTCCAGGCAGATTCCCAAGATCTAGAGCACCTGAGTAAAGGGGGAGGTTTGTTCAGCATATCCTATACTTCATTGTTTAAATTTTCAACTCAGTACCTGCTTCTCTGAGTCTGTCAGATTGATTTTCAAGCATTATGCTGCTTTCACTCTGGAGACCATCTGAAAAGATAAGCAGCACCTAAAGAAAGGGGCAAGTAGAGAATGGGTTGACATGAATGTTAAATATATAACTGGGGTGAAAGGAACACAAGGAGATGGGATATAGAATGAGACTTGGATACCTGTCCCCTGGATGCAGATTTATCCTCAAATGTGTCCCACAGAGACTGCAAGAACTGTGCATTCAGATGAGTTGGCCCGCTGACTTTGACTTGCAGCAAGCTGTCAAATATTGCTTTCCGGTAGATTTGGAACTTGGCAGGGAAATCTTGGTCACTGTTCACCTTAAAGGCCAAGCTCACCTGTGTCTCTGCACCTGCCCCACAGCTCACCCCCCTGATGGAAGTGATGTCCTCTAAGATGCCTGGGAGGTAGGATTCCAGCAGAAGGTGGCCCTGGAATAAAGGCTGCCCCGGCAGGTGAGTGGAAATGTCGAACCCGACCACTATGTCCACAAAGCAATCTGGAGACCAAGGGAAACAAGTCAGGATTACTGAATAGACAGGAGTAAGGAAGGGCAGACAGGGCAGGTAAAAGGAGAGCTGTCATGGCCCAGA
Organism: Mirza zaza; assembly: GCA_008750895.1. NCBI lineage: Eukaryota > Metazoa > Chordata > Mammalia > Primates > Cheirogaleidae > Mirza > Mirza zaza. The sequence goes on along the minus strand of VSMD01011995.1, from coordinate 43,680 downwards.
GCTGGAGGGTCTCTAGTACCCAGAACATGTTCAAGAAGGAAGGTACTGGCTGCTCTACCCATATATGTTAATAATACAAGGGTTTTCTCTATCCGTTTCCAAATATTATGTTCCCATAGCTATCTGAAGTTCAAGCCATGCTTCAGTTTCATTTTCAGTGACTGTGTTTATGCGTGTGCACCCACATGCCATGTGCACATTGCTTTTCTTTTAATGGTGACATATTTTGATTTGTATAATCGTAACAAATCAAGGATTTGAACTGCCGTTCGAGATTATTTAATTTTCAGAGGTCACAAACACAAATGACTGCAGAGGCTGGGTGGATAACATAGATGAGTGAAATGGGCAGGATGTGCAGAAACCGAACCAGAGGACAATGACCCGTCTCTGTGGCCGTTCACTGTCCAGCCCCAGGTGAGAGTAGCTATGTGGATAATGGGGCCCTGTGCTCTCAGATCTTCTGGTTTTTCAAAGAAGAACCTGACATCTACATTTTTAGTATAAAATCTCCAGTTTGTAAATGCTGTGAACTAATTTAGCAAGTTGTCAACACTGGGAAGACAAACTGCATCTGCAAGGTGCCAATTGGTTACTCCGACCCCACCCAGCGTTCATTTTACAGATGAGAAGACAGTGAATTATGGAAGTTATTGCTGCTGAACTAGAGTCAGCACTCTGGCTTTCTGACTCCAGGTTCAGGGCTTCTTTCTACCACTGTAATCTGCCTCTGTCTAAGCACCCCACATGGAACAAGAAAGACCTGGAAAGCCTAGAAAGACTAACACATTTTTGTCAAAGAAGTGGTTTCAATCATAACAACTCTAGAAACACAAGCCCTTGGAGGAATTTCTGCATGTTGCACAAATTCCACAAAATGGTTTAATTCACTGCTGTTTCCTAACATGCTGTCTTTCCAACTCCCAGCTCCCAATTTATGGACCCTGAGTCGCCTGTGGCTACCCTCAGCTGGAGCTGAATAGTGACATCCCTGTGAGATGGGTCACTGTTCCCCAGTTCATTCTCCTCACTCTCCACCCACGTGACCCATCTCCATCCCTCACCTGGCCTGTGTAGCCATTTGCCTTTGTAACCTCTGGATTAAATAATCTCTCAGAACAATTCAAATCTTTACTATGTTATGATTATATCAAAGTCATTATTAAAAGAAGAAAACATACACTGTACACACACACACATACATGCTGAGTCCCTCAGAAGATGATCTAACAAAGCTAAAATAGTAAAAGTTCCAATCAGCAAATGTTTATTTTACTTACTTCCTGCTGGATACAGGGCATTGTCCTAGGAATTCCGGAAAATGAGAGAGTAGAAACAGGAGATTGAAATTCAGGTGGTGAGAGAATAAACACTGGCTTGCAATGAGGGAACGGGGCTGACCAGAGGACACAGCCCTGTGGCCCTTCTAGCCCCTGCACCCTTTCTTTATCTTTGAGGAAGGCCGACTGATTCAAACTCCCTGGAAGCAGAGAAGTCTCTCTTTGCTGCACACTATTCTACATAAAAATATGTTCTGCTAGAGCTAGCCTGTAAGGCACCCTTGGGAAATGGAAAAATGAGAAGTTGCAACTGAATAAAACCAAAGAGCACTTACTGATTTTCCTGCAGCTCTGGCAGATTTCACGGACCATTCTTTTTTTCACATCCACATTCTTTAATTTATTAAATTCCTGAAAAGTGATTATTTTTGCAGAATTGCCTGTTATCGGCAGAAGCTGTTCCTTATGAACATCTCCTACGCCCAAAACAAGGACACAAATTCCAAGGTCTTTCAGGGTTTTTACTGCATCTGCCACATTATAGTAGGGGTCACTTGATGTGATAACAACCAAAGTTTGAGGTACACCGGCGTTTCTTCTCCCGCCAGCAGATGGACTAAACATATTGATCACGTTTCTGAGGGCCACGTCGATTCGTGGAAACCCACTGCTCTTCGAGACAGTTTGGATTTGAGTCTTCCACTGGGTTTCAGTCAGAGAGCTTTTCAACTCAATAATTTTCTGGTAGCGGCTTCCAAATTGAGCCATACCAATTTTCATTCTTTGAGACTGAATGTCAAAATGATCAATTAAGTCTGACAAGAAAGTTGTCATGGTAACAAACTCTGAATTAGATACCATGTCAGAGCCATCACAAAGGAAAATCACATCAGCTTCCTTAAGGTTACAGACTGCAAAAGGGAAAAAGAACAAGTTATTTTCCTCATGAATCATTCTAAATTTTTCCTTTATTCAAATACATCAATTGCTTTACATTAGGAGCAAATTAAGATATGGTAACAAAAGAGAAAATCACTGATTGACCCTCAAAAAAAGAAGGAAAAATAGCAAGAAGGGAAAAGACAATAGAGTTTTTTCAAGTTTTAATTATTTACATGATCCATTTGAGAAGACACTGAAAGATATCAGAGAAGGAAAGTAGGAAGTTTGAATAGATTTAGTGTACCCATTAAAAAGTAATTACAAAGGCTACAAGACCCTTCAACATACACAGACAGGAACATTCACCCAAATCAAGTTAATAGTACTACTACACTATAATTAGTACTCCTACTACTATTAATGCAAACCACTTCACATTCATATTGAGAAATATCATTTAAAAATGCTTTTGGCATACAGTAACAGATAATATTCACAACCACCTTACGAGGACTTATTCTAATTTTATAAAGATAGAATTCAGAGGTCAAGTGACTTGCCTAAGAGCACACAATTACCATGGAGTGGAGCTGGCATATGGATCTCTAGACCCTTTTTACTCTTACATCCAGCACATTTTTTCTGCTGTAATATCATAACCCAAATATGAAAACTTCCTGGCACAAGAGCTAGTGGCTAGTAAACAGAGCACAGGGTCATCTCCTTGAGTCTAATGTGGAATGTCCCAAGACCAAGGGATGACTTTCTACACTCAGTTCCAATCAAACTCAGTGGCACTGGTAGGGGCAGCACTAAGGTGACTACTAGAGGTAATTGAGACAACAGGTGTCCCACTGTCACACAATTCCTTGTAAGCGTAGTGTGGCAGATTCAGGGATGGGCTGCCTAGATGTACCTTCAAGGAGGGACTTATTTCCCAGCTGTGGGAGTGTGGTCAGTAGACAGCGTCCTGCTATCAGCTCCTTCAGGGTCTGTCTCACTACACAGAGATGTCTTGCCAAAGGGCAGCCCACGTCCATGGACGAAGTGGGAAGGACTTCTCACTCAGTCCCAGCCACCATACTCTGATGCTGCACAACTGCCATGGGCAATACTTGCCCCGGAGCTCTCTGCTGGGTTTAGAGCTTTGTTGAGTACGTGCCATTGTTTGACTTCTGCCCATCTTGCTTTCCCTTTTATTTCACCTTGCATCCCAAACTCCCAAGTCAGCACCCACCTCCAAATGTAGGCATGGGAAATGAGAATAAAGCAGCCTCCATATTCCTAGGAAAAGACTGTAGTATTAATAATGTACTAGATTTGGTAGCACCCAACAATAAACAAGAGACCAAGCATGCTGGAGAAGCTCATAGTCACGTGACAGATACAGATAAGAAAACAGTAAATCTGTGTTAAGTGCTACCACCAGTAAAAATAGAAGGTACAAGAGTTGGGGACCCAGTGGGGACATGGGGTCAGGTGTCAGGCCAGGAAACTAGCAAACAAAGGCTGAAACTTGACAGACAAGATGTGGGCAGGTGAAGTGGTGGGCAGGAGGGCACTCACACAGATGTGAAGGAATTTCAGAGTGACAGGGTGGATTGTGAAGAGGGGAGGGGCAATGGGTGAGGTTGGAGAGGTGGGCAGGTGCTAGATGGAGCTCAGGAGTTTGGAAATTGCCCCCAAGGTAAGGGAGAGGGAGGCCTCCAAAAAACCGTAAGTAGAAGAGTGACACAGTTCAGTGTGCGGGAGAAAGATCACTCAGTGCTGAGTAGACTGGCAGAAAGCAGGACAGAGGGAGGGGAGCCCAGGCCTTAGGGTGGGAATAAAAGGACAGGGAAGAACAGGCAGAAGAATTGGGATGGTCCCACTGCCTTGAGAAAAATCATAATTTTTCTTGGATACAGATGATATATTCAATATCTGAAACCAAGAAGTTGAATTTATCCCTTACTTAAGTAAAGGTAATTCTGTGGTGGTCAGGCATGGTTTCATTCAGCAAAGCAAATGCTGGTCTGACACAGGACTGGAGGGAAGCTTTTCCTTGCGGTTGGACCAGATATAGAGATGAGAGTGGGTTAATGTTAGCCTTAGAAACGTGACTTGTATTGGCTACAAAATTGAGCCTTATATCAGTAGAAAGGAAGGAAGAAAGGAGGAAAGAAAAAGAGATGGAGGGATGGAGGAAGGAAGGGAAGAAGAAAGGGAGGGAGTTAGCTGACTGACTCATTTGCCAGGTTGGGAGGACTGGGCCAATGCAAACCGCAGATTCAGACCCCTAGGGAGGCACAGCAGCCCTGCCTAGATGGCTCATCAGACTCTGCTGCTTTTGAGACCGGGTGGCAAATCTTACCTTTCCCTCGCTGTCTCCACCCTACTCATGCCAAAGTGGGTCATAATCAGCTCAGTCCCCTTCCCTCCCTGCCCCTGTGAGCCAGTCTCCAGTACCCGACATTCGACTCTCATGTCCTGCCCTCTGCACTAGTGCTCCTTATCCAGAAAAGCACATCAGACCACTTGAACTTTCAATGGCCCTGCAGGATGCCTACAATCCCATTTAGAGTGCCCTGGATCTTTGAAGACAAAAGTCTATCTGTTTAAACCATGAAACTCTCCACTTGAGTTTGGCCTGAAACTGATGCCGCGTGGCTGCGTTGAGACCATTAACCAAATGGAGCAGCATGAATAGCCACTAAAGGGGTAAGGCGAATGTGACATTAAGAAGAGTTGCTTTCTGCCAAAATAAGAAAAAAAGACAATAGGGTGCCAAGACAGCACAGAATGTTTCTGAATCTCTCCTGTATAATCTCTTCAATGCATGCTGTGGTGGGAAGGGACCTTTGGGATCTTATTCAATCAAGTCATTTCTTTTAGAGATGAGAAAACTGCTAGCCTGAGCAGAGAAATGTTCAGCCCATGACACCTAGGTAACAAGAAGCCAAGACATACTTCATTTTTTGTTTAAACTTTTATTGCTACTACCCCCACAGAAACTTTAAAAGTAACAACTTACCCTCTTGTGCATTGGTACACACAATTTCTTGCACAGGCATGTAAACATCTTTCAGTTTGTCGAAATTATCCACATGGATGGTATTGTTTTTACTCCCTGCTATAGCCTCAAGTTCCTCTTGTTTGGCCTCTCCTATACCCACTGCGAAGATGGTGATGCCTTTGTTTCTCAGCTTCAGTGCTGTGTCATTGAGCAGTGTCCGATCGTCAGACTCCCCATCGGTGATGACGATCAGCATCTGTTTCACGTTTTGTTTGATGCGACTACCGTGTTCCTCCCTGAACAGGGTGCCTGCGTGCTCGAGAGCCCTGGCAGTGAAGGTTCTCCCTCCTGTGTCCCTGCGCCTCCTCAGATGCTCAACGATTGCCGAACTGTTTGGGTATGTATTAAGGTAGAAAAGAATTTCTGGATGTTCAGAGTATTTGAGAGCTCCAAACTGAACTCGGTCCCTGCCAACATCCGCTTTCTTCACCAAATGGATAGTTAGGTTCATCATGTGTTCTCGCTGTTGTGAATTTATGCTGCCTGAATGATCCAGCACAAACACAACGTCTAACAGTTTAATCCTTTTACAATCTGAGAAAAAAGAAAAAAGCAAAAATCACAAACTTTCTGCAGTGCATCCTACACAGACTGCCGAGAAGGGAAGCAAACTAACATTTGCCACGAGCCTACCATGTGTCAGACACTGCATCTCACTTAGTTCTTAGAGGTGGCTGTTGCCGTTTCACACAGAAAAAAGCTGAGGCTCAGAGAAGTGCAATTAGCCTACATCATGACTCCAAGAACATTTGTACCCTCACCTGTATATAACTCCACAATTGGTGGTCCTTACACCACACAACTCTGCTTTGCTATAGCTCATTAGGACAGGCTTTCAAGTAAAGTCCTGAACATCAGAAGTTAGTGCAATGCCAATATAATGGTGAGACATACTAATGTTTGCCAAACCAGTCTGCTGTTTTAAGGAGTTCAGGAACTCATTATATAAGTTGGAGTTTTTATCTTACTCCTTCTGGCTTCAGCTACCTTTTGACTCTCTGGAAGGAAAACCTTCCCTTGTGCATCATGCATCTGCACAGTTATTTCTGCTCCTTCCCTGACCTCCTGAATTAGACAGCAATGGCTCCAACTAGGACAGCTAAGGCTCCTATCATGTCTTCCCTGGCCCCAAATCCTTGTCCACATTAAAAGCCAAGCAACCACTCTGGCTGGATATCCAAAGTGTGCACTCTCTCCCAGCTCTTTTTCTTCTCTCAATAACTTTAGCACATGCCTTCCAAAGGTTGTCTTTCTCTACTTTCTGCCTGTCCATCTTATCTCCAATCCTCATTTCTAGCACTGAATTTTCAAATTTTCAAGTCTCAGACACTATGAAAAAGCCCAGTCCACATTTATTAAAACCTGGGAAAATGGCCCAATGGCCCAATGAAATTTGGTGACTAGTCATGACTTGACAAATACTTATAAGATGATCTAATACATGAGTCAGCTGAAATTTCACCTTATGCTATAGATGGGGCCTTCACAAACATTATATTTGTCAAAACAAAGAAATACCAAGATTCCAAAATTGAGGCTACAATGTGTAAGTACACCTCTCAACATTATCAGGAGTTTTAGAATCATTGTCACTTACAGAAAAAGAAATATCTCCAATTAACCGTTAACAAAGAAGTCTTAGAGCTATCACCTAAAACTTAACTGTTTATGAGATATTTTATTTATTAACTTTCTGAAAATTTCACACACAAAATTTTGAAGAATAAAGTCCAACAGAGGTCTTTATGCTGCCAAAGAACAACATAGAACAAACTTACTAATGCTTTGTTTTGTTCTCTTCATTGCATCCCAAACACAGATAATAGCACACAATAGACTTAAAAGCACAGGTGTTTTTAGTCTATGTGTAGATGTATAGCAAGTTCTCATTCAAGAGGCATTAAAATTGATAGACTCAAACTGAAGGTTGCTCAATACAATTTCAAAAGCACTACAATTCATGAGGTTAAAATGATGACTCCAAGTCATCAGAAAAAAAAAAGTCAGAAATTAAAATTTTCCAAAGGGACAGATACATGAACAGGCAAATGTAAATTACCTAGTTGGTGGAAGCAGCAAAGAATAATGTTAAGTAATGAAAATATACACTGTATCTTCAAAATATAAAGGGATTTTTGGTAGAAGGGTTGCTTGGGTACTAGATTTAATTAAACTAAGAGGAAGATGAATTTGTATTTCTAATCATTTATTGCTTAACAATGGTTACAGGTGGCCAAGAAACAGTTCTAGGAAGTCATTTGGGATTCAGAATGGGCTCTGGAAAATCCAGGTATGTGGGTATTAAAGAGTTGGAAGTTTAAGCCAAACTAGCTGTCAAAATTGTTTATCTGAAATATTATCCCTAGAGGTCATGGATGTTTTAATATAACATAGATAAGACCAAAACTTAACACCAAAGTTCAGGTAGAGAACAAACCAAGAGTGCAAATCACTGTTCCTCGCTATAAAGTCAACAGCTCACATCCTCGAGTGCTGAAGGATAACAGGGGCACTTACCATGGCGAGCACATATGCCAAAGATGAGTTTACTTTCTATTGTCTTTAGGTCATCGAAGTTCTCAACGTGAAAAACTAGGGTGCCATCCCCACTGATCTCCTCCAGCTGAGGCCTGTTGGCACCGTATACCCCCACAGAGAAGATGGTCACACCTTTGTCCCGAAGAACTCTAGCAGGATTTCTCACATCATCCTGTGCTTCTCCATCTGTGATGAGGATGAGAAACTTTTTGACCCCAGAACGGGCCCCCATGGGGCCAGTGAAATATTGAGCTATAGAGGTAAGTGCATGTCCCATCAAAGTGTTTCTACTGATGAGAGACATTCTATCTATTGCATCAGAAATTTCTTTCTGTGTAAAGTATTTATTAAGCTGGAACTCTTCTTTTGTATCATCACTGAATTGAACAACACCAATTTGGGTTTTGTCTGCACCAATTTGAATCTTAGTTAACAGGTTTTTCATGAAGGTTTTCATTTTCTCAAAATTTTCATGTCCTATACTCCCAGAACTGTCCACCAGAAACATGACATCAGCTTTCATGTCTTCACATCCTGCATGTTATAAAAAAAAAAAAAAGACCACCAATAAAACAGGTTGGCATGGTTCTTAGAATATGGAGAAACATTAAGGCAGAAATACATGTATTAATGAGAAAACACTGAAAATTAACTCAAGCAACTTCTATTACATTTGAAATTTTAATTTGCTTCTTTAGTAGGAGCCTGTGGATAAGAATTCTGAATCAGAAATGCACTGAAGATTAGCTAAGGAGTTGTGAAGAGGAAATGTAACTTCCAAAGTATGTATTCATTCCTTCATGCATGTATGCATCACTCATAATTCATTTATTCATAATTCATTTATTCATAATTCATTTATTCATAATTCTGGAGGTATCTGAAATGCCAAGCATCAGCCTATGTGTTAATGATGCAGTGGTGATCAAAATCATGGAATCAGAGCCAAAGTAATCAATTTCCTGCTTCCGTATGACTAATACTCCAGGGTTTTATGTATATTTTTGGAAAACATAATTCCCAGTAATCTTTAAATAGCATTATTTCCTGGGATAATTTTAAGTGATTTCATAACCACTATAAATCAATGTTATAAATTGGAGTTTTGATTGCACTGCACTTTAGCCTGGGCAACAGAGTAAGACCCAATCTCTTAAAAAAAAAAAAAGAAAAGAAAAGAAATTGGAGGGAAAAGTTTTTACTAGAGATTATTTCTAATTATTATCACTTATTAGTGCTTAATGCTTCAGTAAGCAGATATCCATTCAATATGGACTGTTCCTTTATACATAAAATTTTTAGATATCCCACTGATTGGAAATGGACATTTATGTACATACATATATATGTACACATATATAGACATATAAGACCAACTCCTATAAACTACTGGAAAAAAACAGTGTTAATCTGTAATCTCTACCATCCTCTAACCAGGCTCTCTCTCTTAACACTCACATAGTCTACCCCACACTACTCGAAAATAGACACTTAGCATCAGCCACATATAGAAAAATGGAAAGATGTTAATTATTATTTAATAACTTGTGCTATATAAGGCCAATCCCCTGATCCACCAAAGAGACTGTTTCTTGTCCCCTAGTATCTGCTTTCCCATTCTTGTATGTTAATAAAGTTGTAGCTAGGCAGATGGTTGCCCAGGTAAAGATGATATTTCCCAGCCTTCCTTGAAGCTAGGTGCGGCCCTGTGACTAAGTTTTGGTCAATGGAATGAACATCAGTGGTCTGGCCACTTCTAGATCTTACCACTAAGACAACTGAGTGTGGTGGGCTCCCCTGGCTCTTTCTTCCTTTCCACAGACAAGAGGCGTTGAAAACTGGATCTTCAATCTTGACCTAAACATGGAAGCTATGTGGATGGGAACAGCCTCTTTACTAGGCCTGGACTGTTCACCCCAAACTATTATGTAGGAGAAAAATAACATTCTGTATTGCATAGCTTGGGTTTGTTTTTTTTTTTTTAATAGCAGCTTAACCTGCCCCCTACCAGTACACTGTGTCTCATTCTCTCTGCATCTGCTCTGAGACTTGATAGTGGTTTTCTAGCCCCTCAAGCTTTGGTTCCTTAGTTTTCCTGCCTCTCTGTTCACCTTCTTAGGACTTATTTCTTTGTCCACAGCTTGTCTCCTCCTCCAGGCATGCAAATGCTCAGGCTGACTACTTCGACTGCAACTGCCTGAACTGCAAGAGATAGACTGCACCTCCTCAGAGGGGTCCAGGACATTCTCCCTTGAAAGGACCTGACATACAATCTATGCTTCCTAAAACCCCTTTACTTTTCTGGGCATCAATCCCAGGACACCTAGGGGAACTTTGAGTCTGGCATTCTTTCTAAGATATCCTGAAGCCTCAACTTTGTTACTACTGTCCACAATAGGGAAAAAAAAATAAACAAAATCGTGACTTAGGATCTTGTTGTTAATGCTACTTATTTCCTAATTTATTTATTTATTTTTGTTTTTGATTTTTAGTGGCTCAGGGAAAATTCACTTTCACTTTAGTAAGTTCAAAAAATGAGAATTCTCTTCCTTTCCTCATCAGTGAATGTATTAACCAACTTCTGCAAGAGCTGACTTTTACACAGCACTTACTATGTGCCAGGCACTCCTCTAAGTGCTCCACATGTGTTAATCACCACTAAGCTTCACAATAAGCTACAAACAAGGAAACAAAGGCAAATAGACAGCAACTTATCCAGGGTCCTCGGCCAATCTGTAGTAAAGCTGAGGTTTTAACCTTGACTCTGACTCCAGCATCCTCTTTCTTCGCCAGTAAGCGAATGTACCTCTCAACAGGCAACATTGTCATGTGCTAACAGTGGCAATCAACACACGCCATCCCGAACTAGTACTTGGCTATTATTAATAAAAGAAATAACAAACAACCAGATATGGGAATTTCCATACTATAAGAATAATAGCATTTATGATGCTCGACCTATAAGGATTCTCTGATGTAGGTATTATCCTCATTTTATAGATGAGGATGTTTCAGGCTCAAGCAGAAAAGTGAGTTGAACCCTAAACTACCTAGAACCAAAGTCCATTTTCTTTCCACTGCACCCATCTGTGCACGTGCACACACACACACCATACTTCCTTGTGCTCATCTGTGTGCACACACACACAACTCATATGTAGAATAGAGTCTCTTTCACTGCACAGCGATGGGCTTTGTCAAGGCCCCAACATTCCAATCCTGGTATTTGGTGTATGGTGATAAAAGAAGTTAGAAAAATGTTATCCAGACAACTGGTCATACCAGGCCTCGTCTCAGCCTGCCATTTATCTGCCGAAAGCAGTCAAAGAAATATGAAGAATAAAGCCTTTTTCATTTTTCTTACCTTTTTCAGTGCAGATTCTGTGAATAACTTCATTTTTTATGCTTTTTAAAGCATCAAAGTTATGCCCAAAGTTGACCCTTTCTTCTGTCCCAGCAATTTGTTGCAGCTGTGCTCTATTAGCCTCCCCAATGCCAACTGCATAGATGGTGATTTGCTCAGCCCGCAGTCTCTCAGCAGGTTCCAGGACTCCGTCCGTGGACTTCCCATCAGTCAGCACAATGAGGTAACAGGGAACCTCACTTGTCCTATCTTTGCTTCCATTTTTTATTATTGGCAGTATGAAATCCAGGGCTTCCCCAGTATAAGTGCCACCTTCTAGTTGCTTGATGTTAGCAACAGCCTTGCTTAAGTCAATGTCATTAGAATAGTCAGCAATATTAAATTCCACTTCCCTCTTATCTGAGTACTGCACAACTCCAACTCGGACTTTGTCTGGGCCAATGCTAAACATTCCTATCGTTGACAACATAAACTCCTTGATTTGCTCAAACTGTTTCCTCTGGATGCTGCCTGAGCCATCAATGAGGAAATAGATATCAGCCTCCTTTGTATCCACACAGCCTGCCAAAAAAAAACACAAAAAAGCAAAAAACATGGAAAGTGCATTCTTTATTTTTTTTAATTTTTTTTATTTTAGCGTATTACGGGGGTACAAATGTTTAGGTTACATATATTGCCCTTGCCCCTCCTGAGTCAGAACTTCAAGCATGTCCATCCCCCAAATTGTGTGCACTGCACCCATTAGGTGTGTATACACCCATCTCCTCCTCCTCCCTCCCATCTGCCTGATGCCCCATGTATGTTATTACTGTATGTGCACTTAAATGTTAAAACTAATTTGATGGTGAGTACATGTGGTGCTTGTTTTTCCATTCTTGGGATACTTCACTTAGTAGAATGGGCTCCAGCTCTATCCAGGATAATATAAGAGGTGCTAGATCACCATTGTTTTTTGTGGCTGAGTAGAACTCCCTGGTATACCTACACCACATTTTATTAATCCACTGGTATTGATAGGCAGAAAGTTCATCCTTTATTAATTATAGAGAATCTGGAGAGAACTTTGCAAGAGGGTTTGTGGAGGAACATGAGGCTGCTGGAGGTTCTAAAGAATGAAGACTCTTCATGTTTGCATAGACCCTGCATACTTCATCAAAGCTCATGCCAATGTTCTTCTTTAAAATTTACAACGTTGTAAGGAAATTGAAACAGAGCAAGGTGTAGTGGTTTGTCTAAGATTACACAGCCAGTAAATTAAATAGTAAGGACCAAGTTCCCAAGCCTCCAGGCTGTAAGTTTTTCTAGGATTGACACCTGCCTCAGACAGTTTATGCCTCACAATTTCTTGAGAAAAGGCATGAGATTGATGACTTTCTATGATTACCTCTCCAAAAACCTTTTCTTCCCAGACAACTAGAACAACATATTTAAAGCTAAAATCATCTTATTCTTCTACTTAAATAATCTATCATTGCATTTGGAATTCAAAAATCAAACACTGGACTTATCTTGCCCTCTGCTTTTCTCTCTGACTTTATTTCCAGCAATTCTTTATCTCACGTGCTGTGCTCCAAACACCCTGGGCTTATTTCTCTTCTTTGAATGTACCCAGGGGCTTTGCACTTGCCCTCCTCTCTTCTGGGAATATCCTTCCCCCAAATATTCATGTGGCTGGTTGCTTCTCATCATGGATGTGTCAAGTCAGTTCTTGAAGAAGGCCTTCTCTTACCCTCTAGCTAAAGCACATTAGTCATTATCTACCCTATTGCCCAGTTTATTTTCTTTATGGCACTTTCTGAAATTACCTTACTCATTTGTTCATGAGCACAACCTGTTTCTTACCACAAAATGTTAGCTCTATGAGGACAAAGACTTTGCCTAGTTCTCTGCTTCTGTCCAGCAGGCCTGGCACATAGGAGTTCAACAAATTTTTTTTTAATAAAAGACCTTTTAATGTTCCTTCCTTTGTTAAGCTAAATCTATGAAAAAAGTACTTTAGATTTCTCTATACTACCTCATGTAGTCATTTGTCAAAACCAGGTAGGAGAAGGAGCATATTTTTTAAAATTTAGGTTATTTATGCTATTATCTGACTGAGTACATGAACTGATCCTGAAGATACAAGACAATTTAGTCATTTCATAATTATTTTGTTTCTTGATAGCTTCTGAGTAATTTATAGCTACTGATACTGCTTCAGGCCATGGGAAGTTGTTTCTTAGGAAATCAGAAAGACTAGAAATAAGTGTGACCCCGAGAATTAAACTATGAAATTAATATATAAAGTATTAGGGCAAATATAAGTAGTTATCTGCAAAAGACAAGCCTGATCCCAAGCCAGCAAAACTTGAAAGTAACTGGAATAAATTGATTTATACATATAATACAGAAGAATTAAGTGTTCATCACAAAGGAAGGTAGTGGTGGTCAGCCATGAGGAACAGAAAAATGTAAATCTAAACTACTTCATATAAAAGAAAAATTAAGTCATCCCCTCAATGGCACTAGCTACATTTCAGTTGCTTAACAGTTCCATGTAGCTAGTAGCTACTATATTGGACAGCATAGGTAGAGAGCATTTTTATCATTACAAAATTTTGATTGGACAATGCCAAAAAATGTGTCCCTTGGCTCAAGGCCTCTGCTGTGCAGTTATATAAAAAGAACCAGCTGGGCGTGGTGGCTCATGTCTGTAATCCTAGTACTCTGGGAAGCCAAGGTGGGCAGATCGCTCAAGGTCAGGAGTTCAAGACCAGCCTGAGGAAGAGCGAGACACCATCTCTACTAAAAACAGAAAGAAATTGATTGGCCAACTAAAAATATATAGAAAAAAAAATTAGCCAGGCATGGTGGCGTGTGCCTGTAGTCCCAGCTACTCGGGAGGCTGAGGCAGGAGGATCGCTTAAGCCCAGGAGTCTGAGGTTGCTGTGAGCTAGGCTGACACCACGGCACTCTAGCCCAGGCAACAGAGTGAGACTCTGTCTCAAAATAAATAAATATAATTTAAAAAATAAAAAGAACCAGAAGTGTCTAGAAATTTACATTCACCCATATGCTGGAATGTAAATTCTTGTTACATTGTCCCCTGAGTGGGACAATTCTAAGGTTTGCTCTACACTGTCTCTAGAATGACACAATGGAATTGAGCCAACATTACCCTCCATGTGACTTTTCTTATCATTCTTCCCCTCCTGATTTTACTTCCTCATTTCCTTATCAATCTTCATTTGTTCCTGGGTATATACTTTCTTATGTATCAATTGCATGTGAATCTTTGCTTGGCATCTGCTTCTGAGGAACCCAGCCTAAGTCAGGTACCAACATTTGAGAGTAACTGAATTAATAAGAAGCCACCTAGTGAGGCCTTACCTTCCTAGTAGGAAGATAGCCATCCCACTTGGATGGCCTTTGCCCTAACCGTGATCCTCTATCTTCCCATTTAGAATTTCTGTTATGACAATAATAGTTTTTTTGCCACATCATTGCAAACTCCCTGAGAGAGACCACAACACACATATTTCCTATGCCCTAGTAGTTGGTACTATACCAAAGTGGCTGCCATTCTGAGGGACTCCCCTACATATCACTTAGGAGGTAACAGGAAACTTGTTTCTTGCTGCTGTCTTGCAACATAAACACACCAGAAAATCCAGGGCTGGCCCAGGATGCATTCTTAAAACTGCCTTCAAGTGACTGGCCTGAGGTTAAAATCAGACTTTAATATCATTGGAAGATTACAATTCCTTTCCATGTGATTGTTGCCAAATTCCTCTTTCAATTGCTTGGAAGCATTTTATCTGCAGAGAAAATGTGTGAAGATAGCAGATATCTCAGAATCAGTTAAAGTCACATCAAGTATCTCTTGGCATGTAGCTTTGAAAAGAGCTCAGTAAAACAGCTCTTACAGTAGAATTCACAAAGACCTTACCCAGGAGATCCTTCACTAAAATGATGGAAGAAAAAGTAATAAAAAAGATTAAAATGTGAGAAAATAGTAGTGGTTGTGCATAAAAATTTAGGTACAAGTATATCCCTGGAAGACTTATAAAAGCAAAACATTGGCAATGACCTATATACCAAACAATTTAAGACATATTAAACAAATTATAGAAACAAATAGGTATTATTTCCAACCTAAAAAGAATGTTATAAAAGAATATTTAAGGAAACAGGTAAAAGTTCATAATATAAGGTTGATATAAAAGTGGGTAAGACAGATAATACTGGTTATCCCAATATCCATTTTCTTCTTCCTTTATGTTAATTAAATTTCCAACTTTTACCTAGGTACCTGGCTGCCCCAAATAAAGACTACATTTCCCAGGTCCCAATTTTACAACTAGGTGCAACATGTGACCAAGTTCTGGCCAGTGGGATGTAAGCAGAAATGATGTGTGTAAGTTTTGGGATATCCTTAAAGACAAGGGGGTGGAGGCCTGCTCTTTTCCTTCCCTGTCATCTTTCGTGATTTCTGGATGTGAATGTGATGCTTGGAGCAGTTATCTTGGACAATGGTCCTGGGAATAAAGGCCTCAAACAGCAAAAAATAACATAGAAAGAGACAGAGCCCCTTACACCATGGTGTATGTACCACACCAGATTAGTCTGCCTACCTCTGGGTTTATTTGTGAAATAAAAAAAAATAATAATAATTTTACCCTCTTTCAATCACTATTATTTTGTTGTTTTTTTCTGTTGGTCACACCTAAATGTAATCATAACTAGTACAAGTTACCCAACTGTACCCAACTGTATATGCTTATACCATTCAATATGACAGCCACTAGACACATGTGGCTATTAAAATTAAAATGAATTGAAACTGTATTACATTTAAATTTCAGTTCCTTCATCATACTAGCCACATTTCAAGTGCACAGTAGCCACATGTGGCTGATGGTTGCTCTATTGGACAGTGCAGATAGAGAACATGTCCATCATCACAGAAAGTTCTATTAGACAGCATTGCTATATACAATGTGATATAATTTTTAAAACTCTGTGTGTGTCTATGTAGTTAGGCATGAATAGAATGAGGAGATAGAAAGAGAGAGAGAAAGAAAGAAGGAGAGAGAGAGAGACACACTAAAAGACAAGGGAAATAAATGCTAAAGAATGGTTTTACCTGAAAATAGGATTATAGACGATTTTATTTTCTTCTGTATATCCACCCATACTATTACAATATTTTATAATTAATATATATTACTTTTTTTACATTTTATCGAGATATGACTTACACCTTATAAAATTGATCCTCTGTAAGTGTATCATTCAATGATTTTTAGTAAATTTATGAAGTTGTACAACCATCACCAAAGTCTAATTTTAGAACATTCCCACAACTCCTAAAAGTTCCTTTACCTAATTATAGTTAATCCTCACTCCTCACGAACCTTAATCCTCACGAACTCTAGGTAACCACTTACATAAGTTCACAATGAGAAAAGCATTTTTTAAAAACATACCAGTTTTATCAAGTTCCATTCGTTCAGCATGAGTAGAAATTTGAGACCATATTTCATTTCGGAGCTTTTTCTGGAAGTTTTTACTGTAAGTTCCCAAGTCTGCATAGGAATCCAACATGGAAATGGTCTGTCCCGGAGGGTAAGACACTATTTCTTCTAACTGGGTGGTGTTAGCCCCTTCGATGCTAATGGCAAACACAGTGGTGTCCTCCAGCCGAAGGTCCAGTGCAGCCTCACGCACCTTGTCATCTGATGGTCTGTGGGTGACCAGGACTGCGATCTGAGGCACTCCCTGTGCCCTTCTGCTGCCACTTGACTCTGAGAAGCTCTCTCTCCTCATCTGCTCAATGGCAGCCCCAGCATCGGATTTCCCAACCTGGAGAGAAAGCTTCTGGATTTGCTGCTGAAATTCAGACTGGGTCGTACTCAATTTCAGAAAAGAAATGGCCTCTGCTCTATCGCTGTAACTCATCAGTCCAAGCCGCATGCAGTTGTCCTTCACATCCATGGAGCTGGTAATGTTCTCCAGAAAGCTCTGAAGGTTCCTTAAATTTTGGCTGGTCCCAAGCGACTCGTCCACCAGGAACACGAGGTCAGCAAGTGAATCTTTCTCACAGGTTATGGGGAAGGGAACTACAGAGAGAGGAAAAGTATGAGGATTAGTATAAATCACTGGCCCAGGGAAAGATGAGTACTTTACAGATTGTCAAAATGCATTAGTGAAAGTAGAGGCGGTCATGCCAGATGTTAGCATTTTTTTCTTTCAGCGAACAAAAGAAGACAGTTTTGAACAAAACTTACAATATCATTGACTTCAGAAGCTTTGCACATGCCATTATTTCCATCTGAAGAATGCTTGCTAATTTCCTACCACATCCTACCCCTACCATCATCTCCACAACCACCATGCCCACCAGCATGGCCACCACCACCATCTTTACCACTACTACCACCATCTCAAGTGCTGGGATGTAGGGATGAGTTAGCAGAACTATCTCTGACCTCAGGAAGCTCACATTCTATGGTGAGGGAAGATAACTTATACTATTTCAGATAGTAGTAAGTGCTAGCAAGGAAATAAAACAGATGGTTTTATCAAGTGACTGTGCTGGGGGTAGCTAACTCATCTGAGACATGAAGAAGCCAGCCTCTCTGAGAGCATCACATCTGGGCTGAGATATGAATAAAGAGAAGGATTCAGCCATGTGGAGTTCTGAAGAAAGAGGAATTCTAGCAGAAAGGACAGCAAGAGGTAGGAACAAGCAAGAATCCCAGGGTGGTTGGAGCCCATGAATGAGGGAAAACTATGGTGGCTGTGGTCAGGAGGCAGGGCCCAGGTCATCTGGGAGTCACATGATCTGAAGTAAATCTCTTAAATATCACTCTTATTGCCGAGGGGAAATAATGAATTCAGTGATAAAAACTAAGAAATGAAATTTCTTAAGAAATTACTCTGGTCGAAGAAAGAGATAATGGTTCTTGGACAAGTATTTTTGGAGCTAAGATGGAGCAACAGGGTAGTTTTGATACATGATTAGAACAGAAAACTTGATAAATTAGATGCAAGCATTGAGAACAAAAGAGGAAGTGGTGAATACTCCTGGGTTTTTGGCCTGAACAACTGAGTGGATGGTGATGTTGTCTTTTTCTAAGATGGGGAAGATAGTGGGAAGAACAAGTTAGAAGGGGGATTCAGGAGTTCTATTTCAGACACGCCAAGTTTGAGAAGCTATTGGACCTTCAAGAGAAGATGCCAGGCCAGCAGTTGGTTATACAATCTGGAATTTAAGGGAAAGTACACCATATTCACATAAAACACCTACTCCAAGCACAGGTGGATGAACAGCAACTATGGAAAGTATATCGAAGAGATAAGCTCAATCTTGCTGAAAACTACACATAAGGATTGTGAGTTCCTAGAAGGCAGAGGCATGTCTTACTTATCTCTATCCCTCCAGTACCTGGTGCCTGGTGGGAACTCAGAAATATTTGTGGAATTAAAAATAATTCTCATATATCTACCAATCTACTCTGAATCCCACTCAGTTGGTTAAAACAAACTCCCAATGTGACTTGATCAAGTTAGTATTTATTTACAGTTGTTCCTATTAGTAATAACAAACCATGTACCAAATGCCATATAAGTCACCTCACACATAGGTAAACACTATTATCCTCACTTCATAGGTAAGGAAACTGAAGCTTGGGGTTAAGTAACTTACTCGAGGTCCTAAGCGGCCAAGTCAGAGTTTGAACATAGACCTCCCTGATGTCAAAACCCTTGCCCTTAACTTTCAAAAGTCCAGGACAGGGTCCTGTCAAGCAATACCTTGTACGACTGCTGCAAGGTAAGTTAGAAAAAGTGAGACAAGGCCAGGTGCGGTGGCTCATGCCTGTAATCCTAGCTCTCTGGGAGGCGGAGGCGGGAGGATTGCTTGAGCTTAGGAGTTCGAGACCAGCCTGAGCAAGAGTGAGACCCTTTCTCTACTAAAAATAGAAAAAATTAGCCAGTCAACTAAAAATGATACAAAACATTAACTGGGCATGGTGGCTCATGCCTGTAGTCCCAGCTACTCAGGAGGCTGAGGCAGGAGGATCTCTTGAGCCCAGGAGTTTGAGGTTGCTGTGAGCTAGGCTGACACCACGGCACTCACTGTAGCCCGGGCAACAAAGTGAGACTCTGTCTCAAAAAAAAAAAAAAAAAAAAATTAACACATGAAATAAAAATATGAAAAAAAAAAAAAGAAAAAGTGAGATAAGCATGTTCAGCACAAAGAGCCCTCTAAGACAGAAATAAAGCCCCACTGTCCTAGAGAAGTCAAGCTAAGCAGCCACCTACAGGGTGGGAGGATCTCCAAGATCCTGAGGGTCAAAGGCCACAGGATATTTCTTCTCCAGGAGAAGCAGCACATATGCCCTAAGAACTTGCTATGGCATCTGCATTTCCCTAAGGGAGAAGCAGTGAGGAATGAGGATAGTGAAGAGAGAGGGACCTCCTGGTACCTCAGGGGCAACACTAACTATAGGAGAGCCTTCTAGATGCTTGCCAAACTCCAGTCCCTATTCTTGGTCATAGAGTTAGACTTCATCTCCCAGCCTCACCTGCAGTTAAGTATAGCCATGTGACTAACATCCGACCAGTGATATGTGAGCAGAAGTAGTTTCTCTTCCAGAATCAGCTCATAAAACTCTCCCATGAGTCATCTTCCATCTTTTAACCCTTCTATCATATGTATGCCAATTCTTAGGGCACCTTGGAAGTCATATTTGAAGATGGAAGAGCCATCACCGGCCTAGATGCCTAAACCGAGAAAGACAACTCAACACTCTAAGCACTGGCCCTATAATGTTACAAGATAAATAAATTTCTTATTATTCAGGAAGTCTATTTATTTAAAGCCTAGCCTGACTGTACTAAAAAATATCAGCCCATAGCTGTAGCCATGGAATGAGGAAATGGTAGAGCAAGAAGGAAGTTTCAGGATCATCCCAACTCACACACCTTACAAATGAGGATGCTGACACGTGGTCCAGAGATATGATATCACTTCTCTAAGATCATATAGCCAACTAGTGCCATCTTTTGATCTTTGGTTCAGGACATTTTGTACCACATCGTGTGGCTTCCTGGATCTTAGGACTAGACAGCACCTGCCGGAATGTCCCACTACCGCCAACTGATCACAGAAGCAGCCAAGAAAATCCATTATGCTGGGAATTCTCTCTACCTTCCTTCAGAGAGAATGGCTGGATCCTCTCATCAATACAACACACTATTGACCATCTCCCTTAAGCTGTGCATTTGCCTGTTTTGCCTTTTCATCAATACTACATGTGCAGCCTCCTCATTTTCCCCATTCCTTACTGGTGTTTCCTGGGACCACTTCCCAAGTAAACTATTTGACAAGGGTCTTCTGTTTTGGAGTCTTCATGGAGAACTCACCTAAGACACAAACAATGCACTTTTTAAGTGATAAGTTGTGAGTTAAGGAGTTACAGGAGGTCCTCCTTTCGAGCTAGGGGATCAAGAATGAAAATTGATGAGAAAAAGGTCCTCTGCATTTCTTCATGAAATACATGGACATCTCAAGGATGGAAGGAAAGGCCATTCTGGCACCTGCTGGGTGGCAGCTTAGGGATAATAGGAGATGGCTTTCTGGCCTGGGAATCATAATTCTCCCAAAAGAAACCAGCTGTAGTGGCTGGGTAAGTGCTGCTTTTGAGTAGCTTTGCACACAACAGACATCAACATGGATGATGGCACCTTAGAGGAAGGGTTTATGCAGTCACATGAGACACTCTTGGGGGTTTTCAGAAAGTAAGTTGGGGAGAATTTTACACTGAAGGTGTGATAGCTAAGGTCTTAAATTATACAAGTGAAGGTACTGAGTCAGTTCAATTTGAGATGCTTCTAACTGATCTCATTTATACCCATAAGCTTGTCAGAAATAATTTTAGTACTTCTTCAACTCAAAGATCAACTCTACTAGAAGATACACTATTATTTAATGGCAGCTCTTCAGAAAAAAATTTTTAAGCACTACTGAAAGACACATCCTAACATCAAAAATGTTAAAATGTGGGAGGAGAGGGAAGTATGTCTTAGATGTAAAAAATATTAGCATAAAATGATTGCATAGGTGGGAGAGCTAATGAGTCAAACTTCTGGCTTTAGTAGATCCTCATACTCACTAAAGAGGCCTTACCTCTAAGGGGAAAATAATGGCTCAGGAAGGAATGGGCCAACACACATAGGGCTCAAGACTGCAGTGCACTATACAACAGAGGGTATCCCTGCTTCTGCCTGACTGAACACAAAGCATGAACATGTGCTAATAGGGTCTAATTCTAAGGTTACTGATGCCATTGAGTTTTGCTACTTATCAGTTGACAAGAATTTATTAAATATTTATTGTGTGCCCCATACCATGCCAGGACTATGAGAAAATGAGGAAAGATAAGAATCTTATTTCTTTATCTGTAAGACCTTCATGGATTCAACCATTAACAAATGGAACAGCTCATTGTCAGGCACTGAGTTAGGCACAAAGCATGCAGAGGCAAATATAAGTTGCCAATTCTGCCCTCATGTGCTGGTGGGGAGGGAAGGAGGACAAACACAGAAATGGACAGTTAAGGGAAAGTGCTGCTGTCACAGGGTGTGCACGAGGAACTGTGAAACCCAAAAAGAAACTTAAAAGGAAAGTGTCCTAAAAGGATAAGAATGTAGGGGTGAGATTTAAATATGCCAGGAGTTATTCTAGCTATAAGAAAGCAGGGGAGTGCAACAGGATTCCTAACAGAGAAAATGGAGAAGCAACTAAAGGTATGATGTATAGATGTTTCCACTACTTCAATATGGCTATTCATAAAAACCGAACAGGAGTTGCAGGAGATAAGGGTGGGCAGATGCAGATTTACATGGGATCAGGCACCTCTTCAACCACGGGCTTCCTCACCTTGGGCATCAACATCGACTGCTGCTTCCTCGTACTTTGTCACATCCTTGATGATCTGCGTCATGTTCTGGGAAAACGTGCTGAGGTCTCTGACCGTCCGAAGGTTGAAATGAAACTGGGACGTGGCCATGGACTTCAGGTTTTCCTCAGACGCCTTCTGCATCCCCACAGAGATGATCTTCACCCCGTCTCTCCTCAGGGCCTTCGAAGCCTCTTCCACGTCATCCTCAGACTCGGCCGAAGCCAGGACCACCAAAATTGGGGGAAACTGCTTCTTGTCTCTGCCATTTGTGGGTGCAGAGAAGAAAGTCCTGTGAGCCTCCTGGAGAGCGTGTCCTATCCTCAGGGACCCGCCCATGAACCCGAAGTTCTTCTTGAGGTGGTTCAACATGGGGTTCCTGCTCTTGAAGGTGCTCAGTTGGAATTCGATGTGGAGCTCGTCGCTGTACTGGGCCAGGGCCACGCGGTATTTGTCAGCCCCTATGGGGAGACTGTTGATCATTTTGTTGAGGAATGTTTTCACAAACGGGAAAGATTTAATTCCCAGGTGATCAGAGCCGTCCACCAGAAACACCACATCTGCGTACTCAGGGCCTGGCCCTACCAAAATAAAGTGACAACAAACAAAAACAAGGTTACCGTTCAGCCTTGACATTTTAGACCACAGCACTCATTTGAGACTACCTTCTAGTATTAAGGGTATATCAGAATCCCAAGGAAAGTGTCTTCTAGAGGTCAAACAGAAGAAACTGTAATTGCTTTTACTAAAATGTCAAACAAAAGGACTTTACTAATGTTAGCCAACATATTTTTCTTCCCTAACTCTATACCAGAGGCAACCAACATTGTTTTTATTTTTCAGTCCTGGAATCCCGAACTGTGATGTTGTACTAAAGGATAAATAACATGATGCCACCCGAGAAAGTCCCAAAGTCGTCTATGGACATCAATTTTTGGAAGTAGTACAGAGGAAGCAGCTGCCTTATGTCAGAGAGTTAGAAGCAGAGTCTAAGACCAGGATTTCAGGTGAACAGGCTCAATGATGAGAGAAGTGGGACAGGACAAGGGAAGGAGCAGAGAAGGGTGTGTTGTCAAGTAAGGTCCAGCTTTAGCCTGCTCTGCAGGGAACTCTGGAGCATAGATTACAGCAAAGCTGTTTCTCTCCTAAGAAAGAGAGGTATACTTGCGAGCTATTGCAGGCAATATTCACAGCAGCTAAGGGAGGGGTGCCCCAGCCTGATAAGGAGCTATGACAAGGGGAGGCACCAACAGCATCTACTTTAGCAATCATGGACAGCCACCTCCACTTGTGAAATCAATGATATGCTGGTAAATGTCTAACGACTGGCTCTTTCTTTCAAAGTAACTCAGAAATTTGCCAGGAAATCCTAGGGTAGCACAGTGCACAGTTAAAAATACTTTTTTAAACTATGTTTTTATTAAATAGTAATTATAAGAGAGTAGAAAGACCTAGCTTTCATGTTCCATACACACACATGTATACACACACACCCATACACGGAGTCATGCATCCTGTAATGATGTTTTGGTCAATGACAGACTGCATATATGACAGTGATCCCATATATTATAGTGAAGCTGAAAAATTTCTATTGCCTAGTGGCATTACCATTTCTTTGTTTAGATATGATTATGTTTAGATGCACAAATACTTATCATCATGTTATAACTGCTTACATATTGAGTACAATAACATGTTGCACAGGTTTATAGCCCAGGTGCATAGGCTATACAATATAGCCTAGGTGTGTAGTAGACTATACCATCTAGATTTGTGTAAGTACACTCTATGATGTATAAGTACATTCTGTGATATTCGCACAATGATGAAATTGCCTAATAATGCATTTCTCAGAGTGGATCCCTATTATTAAGTGACACATGACTGTGTATGTGTGTGTTGTACACATATGTACTAACTACATAAATATATACATACTTGTAAAAGAAATGTGTATATGTGTATATGTGTGTGTGTATGTATATAGCTATATATATACTTGTAAAAGAGAAGGAAGGCAATGGTTAAGCCACAAAAATACTTAGAATTTGTTTTCTGCGTAGGGTTCTTTTCTTCTACTTAAGACAAAGATTAAAATGGACCTATAAACAAATGGATTGACTCTATTCGTGGAGACATGGAACATTGAGACTGAAGCAAATCAATGACTATACCTTATCTAGCCAGGTATAACATAATTCATGACTTTGGCCATAACTTTGTGCTATCTTTGAGAGTTTAAGTTTGATATTTTATATCTACAACCATTGATAAATATTATATGCATTGATATTTTAGTAAACAAATAAATTCTTTATTTCTCTCTGTTTGTTAAAGTTTGCTGAGACATAAGAACATTTATTTTCCTACATAAATAATTAGTATAAAATATACTGGTACCTGGGCTCTGATCTGCCAATGTTTCATTCCAAAGGATTAGGACAAATATAATTAGCAGGATCTTCATTTTGCGAAGATGTCTTGTTTTTATCTGCAAAAGAAATATTTATTTACAATATGAAAAGTCTTATTATATACCAAGAAGTAATTATTGGCATAGTTGTATGAAAGCACAATATACTGTACAAGTATTTGTCAAGCAATATGAAGTATTCCATTGGAAAGTCTCTCAAGAAGGATGCGTTCAACCAAGGCCAGACTGTGAAGATTAAAATAAATACCTAATTCTTCAATGCCCAGACATTGATGAACATCCACAAGCATCAAGAACAGCCAGGACGACATGACCTCACCAAACAAACTAAATAAGGTACCAGTGGCCAAACCCAGAGTGATGGAGATAGGTAACCTTTCAGACAAAGAGCTCAAAATGGTTGTCCTAAAGAAGTTCAATGAATTTCAAGACAACATAGAGAAGGAATTCAGAAGTCCATCAGAGAAATTTAACAAAGAGATTGAAATAATAAAAAATATCAAGCAGAAATCCTAGAGCTTAAGAAGTCAGTTGATAAACTGCAAAATGCATCAGTCTTTCAACATCAGAATTGACCAAACAGAAGAGAGAATTAGTGAGCTTGAAGATAAGCTATTTGAAAATACAGTTAGAAGAGAAAAAAGAATAAATAAGGATGAAACATACCCACAAGATCTAGAAAATAGCCTCAAAAGAGCAAATCTAAGAGTTATTAGTCTTAAAGATGAGGTAGAGAGAGAAATAGGGGTAGAAAGTTTATTCAAAAAATAATAAAATAGAACTTTCCAAACCTAGAGAAAGATATCAATATTCAGGTACAAAAAAGTCATAGATACCAAGCAAATTTAACCCAAACAAGGCTACCTCAAGGTATTTAATAATCGAGCTCCCTAAGGTCACAGACAAGGAAAAGATTTTAAAGGAAGCAAGAAAAAAGAAAAAAAAATAACATACAAAGGAGCTCCAATATGTCTGGCAGCAGACTTCTCAGTGGAAACCTTATAGGCCAGGAGAGAGTGGCATTACATATTCAAAGTGACAAAAGGAAAGAACCTTAACTCTAGAACATTATACCCTGCAAAAATATCCTTCAAACATGAAGGAGAAACAAAAACTTTCCCAGACAAACAAAAGCTGAAGGATTTCATCAACACCAGACCTATCCTACAAGAAATGCTAAAAGGAGTTCTTTAATCTAAAAGAAGAGGACATTGATGAACAATAAGAAATCTTCTAAAGGTATACAACTTACTGGTAACAGCTAGTACACAAATACAGAATACTCCATTGTGGTATATAAACCACTTATATCTTGAGTAGGATGACTAAAAACACAAAACTATCAAAAATAACAACAATTTTTTGAGAGATAGTATAGAAAGATAAGGATGCAAACAGCAAAAGGTTAAAAAGCAAGGGGGCTGGAGGTAAAGGGTAGAATTTCTATTAGATTTTTCTTTGATTATTTATTTGTAAGCAGAGTTGTCATATGTTTAAAATAATTGATTACAAAATGTTTTTTTCAAGCCTCATGATAAGCTCAAATCAAAAAACTTATAACAGGTACAGAAAAAAGAAAAAAAGGAAATTAAAACACACTGCCAGAGAAAATCACTTTTAATGAAGGAAGAAAGGAAGGAACAAAAAGAGGACAAAACAACCAGAAATCAAATAACAACATGACAGTAGTAAGTGCTTACCTATCCATAATAACATTCAATGTAAATGGACTAAATTCTCCATTCAAAACATATAGAGTGGCTGAATGGATTAAAAAAACAAGACCCAACTAATGTTGCATGCAAGAAATACACTTTGCCTGTAAAAACATACATATATTGAAAATAAAAGGATGGAAAAGATATTCCATGCAAATGGAAACCAAAAAAGAGCAAGAGTAGCTACACTTCTATTAGATAAAATAGATTTCAAGAAATAAACTGTAAAAAGAGACAAAGAAAGTCATCATTTAATGATAAAGGGGGTCAATCCAGCAAGAGGATGTAACAGTTTTAAATATATAGGTACTTGAGACTGAAGCACCCAGATATATAAAGCAAATATTATCAGCACTAATGAGAGAGATATATCCCAATACAAAAGTCATTCAAGACCCCAATATTCCACTTCCAGCATTGGACGGATCATCTATACAGAAAGTCAACAAAGAAACATTGGACTTAAGCTACACTATAGACGAAATGTACCTAAAAGATATCCATAGAACGTTTCATCCAACAGCTGCAGAATTCATGTTTTCCTCAGCTCATGGATCATTCTCAAAAACAGACCATATGTTAGGCCAAAAAACACGTCTCAATAAATTCAAAAAAACTGAAATCATACCAAGTATCTTCTCTGGCCACAATGGAATAAAACTAGAAATCAATAACAAGAGAAATATTGGAAAATATAAAAATACATTGAAATTAAACAATATGCTCCTGAATGACCAGTGAGTCAATGAAGAGAGTAAGAAGGAAATTTAAAAATCTCTCAAAACAAATGGAAATGAAAACACAACATATCAAAGCCTATTGGATAAAGCAAAAGCAGTAATAAGAGGCAACTTCATAGTAGTAAGTACCTACATCAAAAATGTAGAAAAGCTTCACATAAACAACCTAATTATGCATCTCAAAGAACTAGAAAAACAAGGCCAAACAAACCCAAAATTAGTAGAAGAAAAGAAATAATAAAGATCAGAGCAGAAATAAATGAAATTGAAAGAAAAAAAGCAAAAAAAAAAAAAAATCAATAAAACAAAAAGTTGGTTTTTTGAAAAGATAAACAAAATAGTCAGACTAAGTAAGAAACAAAGAAAGATGACCCAAATAAGTAAAATCAGAGATGAAAAAGGAGACATTACAACTGATATTGCAGAAATACAAAGGATCATTACAGGCTGCTATGAGTGACTATATGCCAGTAAACTGGAAAACCTATAACACCTGATAAATTCCTAGACACATAAAACCTACCAAGATTCAACCAGGAAGAAATCCAAAACTTGCATAAAGCAATAAGAAGTCTGGGCGCGGTGGCTCACGCCTGTAATCCTAGCACTCTGGGAGGCCGAGGCAGGCAGATTGCTCAAGGTCAGAAGTTCGAAACCAGCCTGAGCAAGACCGAGACCCCGTCTCTACTAAAAATAGAAAGAAATTAATTGGCCAACTAATATATATAGAAAAAAGCAGCTGAGCATGGTGGCACATGCCTGTAGTCCCAGCTACTTGGGAGGCTGAGGCAGTAGGATCGTTTGAGCCCAGGAGTTTGAGGTTGCTGTGAGCTAGGCTGATGCCACAGCACTCACTCTAGCCTGGGCAAACAAGCGAGACTCTGTTTCAAAAAATAATAATAATAATAAGTAATGACATAGAAACAGTAATAAAAAAGCCTCTCATCAAAGAAAAGCCTAGAACCTGATGGCTTCACTACTGAATTCTACCAAACAGTCAAAGAATTATTACCAACCCTGCTTAAACTATTCCAAAAAATCAAGAAAGAAGGGATACTCCCAACCTCATTATATGAGGCTTGTATCACCATGATATAAAAACCAGACAAAGACACAACAAAAACAGAAAACTAAAAGCCAATATCTCTGATAAACATAGATGCAAAAATCCTCAACAAAATACAGCAAACTAAATTCAACAACATATTAAAAAAAGTATTCATCATGATCAAGTAGGATTCATCCCAGGGAAGAATCAATATTGTTAAAATGTCCATACTACCCAAAGCAATCTATGATTCAATGTAATCTCCATCAAAATACCAATGACATTCTTCATAGAAATAGAAAAAACAATCCTAAAATGTATATGGAACCAGAAGAGACCCAGAATACCCAAAGCTATCCTGAGCAAAAAAGCCAATACTAGAGAAATCACATTACCTGACTTCAGATTATACTACAGAGTTATAGTAAGCCAAACAGCACAGTACTGGCATAAAAACAAACACAGAGACCAATGGAATAGAATAGGGAATCCATAAATCCAAACATCTATAGTGAATATATCTTTGACAAAGGTGCCTAGAGCATACAGTCAGGAAAGGACAGTCTCTTCAATAAATGGTACTGGGAAAACTGGATATCCATATGCAGAAGAATGAAACTTCTAGACCCTTATTTCTTGCCATATGCAAAAATCAAATCAAAATGGATTAAATACTTAAATCTAAGACCTGAAACTACAAAACTACTAGAAGAAAACACTGGGGAAATGCTTCAGGAGATTGGTCTGGGCAAGGACTTCTTGAGTAATACTTCCAAAGCACAGGCAACCAAAGCACAATTGGAACTTCAACCTTTGGGATCACCTCAAACTAAAAAGCTTCTGCACAGCAAAAAATCAACAAGGGGAAGAGGTGACCCACACAATGAGAGACAATATTTGCAAACTGCCCATCTAACAAAGGATTATAACTAAAATATATAAGGAGCTCCAACAACTCAACAAGAAAAAATCAAATAATTCAATTTAAAAATGGGTAAAGGATCTGAATAGACATTTCTCAAAGACATACTAATGGCCAACAGGTTATGAAAAAATGCTTAATATCGCTAGCCATTAGAGAAATGCAAATCAAAACTACAATCAGATATCATCTCACCCCATTTAAAGTAGCTTTTATCAAGAAGACAGGCAATGGCAAATGCTGGATAGGATGTGGAGAAAGGGGAACCATTGTGCACTATTTCTGGGGATATAAATTGGTATAAACATTATGGAGAACAGTAAAAATGTTCCTCAGAAAACTGAAAATAGAACTAGCATATGATCCAGCAATCCCATTGCTGAGTATGTATCCACAAGATTGAAATTCAGTATATTGAAAAGATATCTGCACTCCTATGTTTATTGCAGTACTATTAACAATAGCCAAGATATGGAGCCAACGTAAGTGTCTGTCAATGGGTGAATGGATAAAGAAATTTTGGTACATATACACAAGTGAAATACTATATAGCCACAAAAAGGAATGAAATCTGCCATTTGAAACAACATGGATGGAACTGGAGAACATTACGTTAAGTGAAATAAGCCAAGCACAGAAAGACAAATCTCACATGTCCTCATTCATATGTGGAAGCTAAACATTAAAACAATTGATCTCATGGAGACAGAGAGTAGATAACGGTTCTCACCAGAGGCTGAGAAGGGCAGCAGGGAGCGGGGGATATGTGGGAGTGTTAATGGGTGCAAAAATATAGTTAGATAGTTAGATAGAATGAACAATATTTGATAGCACAACGAAGTGATTATAATCAACAAGTTAGGGTATAATTTGAAATAACTAAAAGAGTGGAATTGGAATGTTCCTAACACAAAGAAATGTTAAATGCCTGAGGTGATGGATACCCCAGTTACCCTGATTTGATTAATTCACATTGTATACCTGTATCAAAACATCACATGTACCCTATAAAGATATACAAATATTATGTATTTTTAAAAAGCCAACCACTACCCATGTCTCTTCAATGAGCCCTTATGAAAACTACTGTCTCACAGTTATAAGCAGTTACAAACTACTTTTAGTTTGATTTTTTTCTTCACACAGTTCACAATCAATCAGAAATCTTCATGGTAAAATCTCATAGAAATTCCAACAAATCAGGGCTGTTCCTTATAAAAAGAGAAATAGATCAAAATTTCCAATATTCAAAATTAGATCTGTCCTAAACGAGACACCAAATAAGGCTGATTTTTATTCTGGAGTTGACTTTTCCAGAAATTCTTTTGAAATTGCTAAGCATGCAGGAAGATTGATATTAATAAAATAATTGGAAGCTGGATTTGGAAAACAGTCTGTAAATCATTAAGTCCCTATTTTACTAAAGAGAAAACTGAATATTTCATGACCCAGAAAAGAAACCCCAAACCCTCAGCAGTCACTCCCCATGCCTCCTTCTCACAGGGCGTTGTCACCACTACATGAAATCATAATATGTGGCCTTTTATGTTTGGCTTCTTCATTTCGTATGTTTTCAAGGTTTATCCATGTTGTGGTATATGTCAGTACTTAATTTTTTGTGGCTAATATTCCATTGTATGGATAAGTTACATTTTAAGTTTTTTTTTTTGTCAGTTGACAAACATTTGGGTTGTTTCTACTTTTTGGCTATTATGAATAATGCTTCCGTGAACATTCATGTACATGTTTGTGTGGATATATGTTTTCATTTCACCAGAGCAGATATCTAGGAGAATTTCTGGACTTATGATAACTCTACGTTTAACATTTTAAGAAAGCACCAAATTGTTTTCCAAAGTGCAGGCACCATTTTACATTACCACCAGCAATGTATAAAGTTTCTAATTTCTCCATATTTTCACCAACATTTGCTATTGTCTTCTTTTTATTATAGGCATTCTAGTGAATATAAATGGTACCTTGTGGCTTTGCTTTTCATTACCCTAAAGATGAATGATAGTATCTTTTCATGTCCTTAATAGCCATTTGTGTATCTTCCTTGGATAAACATTTATTCAAATACTTTGCCCATTTTTAACTGGGTTATTTATCTTTTGTTGTTGTGCTGTAAGTTCTTTATATATTCTGAATAATAGATGCTTATCAGATATATGATTTGCAAATATACTCCTACCATTCTGTGAGTTGTATTTTTACTTTCTTAATGGTGACCTTAAGAAAATCACTTGAGCCACAAGTGATTTTAAATTTGATGAAGTCCAATTTATTTCTATGTTTTTTATTGCTAGTGCTTTACTGTCATATCTAAAATATCTACTCAGTAGTCATGAAAATTTACTCCTATGTGTTCTTCTAAGAGTTTTATAGTTTATCCTTTACATGTAGTTCTTTGATCCATTTTAAGTTATTTTTTGAATGTGGTGTAAGGTAGGGATACAATTTCACTCTTCTATATATGGATATTCAGTTATCCTAGCACCATTTGTTGAAAAGATTTTTCTTTCACCATTAAATTGTCTTGGAATCCTTGTCAAAAACAAAGTTACCATAAGTGTATGAGTTTAATTTTAGACTCTCAATTCTATTCTATTTATCTATACGTCTGTTCTTGTGCCAGTACCACACAGTTTTGATTGCTCTACCTTTGTAGAAAGTTTTAAGGTTGGGAAGCATGAATCCTGCAACTTGGTTCTTTTTCAAAGTTGTTTCAGCTATTCTAGGCCCTATGCATTTCTATATGACTTTTAGGATCACTTTAGCAATTTATGCAAAAAAAGCAGCTGGAATTTTGATAGAGATTGCATTGAAAATGTAGATAAATTTGTGGAGTATTGCCATCTTAAGTCTTCCAATCCATTAATATGAGATTTCTATGAAGGAGAAAATTTTTAAATCTCCTTATTCCATATTTTCACTAATGTTATTTAAGAACAAGAGATTATAAGAACTCAAGCATGAAGAAGAGACCTCTTTGGACAGCCATGCTTATTCAGGAGTCAATAAATGGTCAGAGCTGTGTATACATTTCTTTAGGGTAGGTGTAGGCTTAGAGAGTAAGATTGGGCTGGTCTCAACTCAGGCTTGACTCAGTTGCTCTCTCTGCATATGCACAATGGAGCCCAGAGGACACATCCCGGGTGGCCATCCATGCCCACCTCCCTTGGTTTGGCTCTGCTTTAGTTCTTTCTTTAGCTCAGATTCCCACTTTGGATGTCTTGGCTTTGAAACGGTGGCAATAGCTTAATTATGTAGAGGTGGAATTGCTGGGTCAAAGGTTTATTTAAGTTTTTATGAATATTGGCAAATTTCCATCCTTTGGGTACCAAGTAATATTTCCACACCTGCCCCAATACAGCATGTTCCACTATTTTCACTTCATATTCTTATTTGGCATTTCCATTACTTCTACTTTACATATATATTTTTTAATTTTTCTACCTTTCATATGGCTTGTACTCCTGAGAAGAATCTGTGTGTGTGTGTGTGTGTGTGTGTGTATCTAAGCTTATTTTTCATTCCCTTGGCTAGCAGTGTACACCTGGGGATAGGGTGAAAGTTTGTGTTCCTCCAGATAAGATGGAGATAGGACCGCCTCTCAGAAAAGAGAACTTCCAGTGCTGTAACACAGGCTCTACTGCTTTCAATATCCCCTTTGAACCCTGTAGTTTTTCTGGGGAAGCCACTCTTTATTAATCATTAATTATTTATGACTCTCAGCTCTTTTATGCCTCAACCTCACTGTCTCTCCAGTAACATCGTGAAGTTTGAATTTGGTGAAGGAAGCCAGTGCTAAATTTCCAGTGTTTCCAAAACTCAAAATATCCTATACCAATGGAAAAGTGGAAAAAAAAATTTAGAATATAGAGGTACTAATATATCAGAGTTGGAATACCAATACCTAGGAGAGAATTGGATCATCTCTCTAAGGCTCCCAGGTCTAAAATTCTCTGATCCTGTGATGTTCTGATGGAAGGACTTGAGGCAGAGAGTGGCCTAAACAAGTGATACTTTGAGGAATTTAGTTGGCCATTTTGAAGGAGATATACTCCAAAATAGACTTGGGGTCCAAGTTTGAATAGCTGTCTAGTGAACCAACTCAACCATTCTCATACTTTTTTTTTTTTCGGCATATGATGGGGATACAGATTTTAAGGTTTCAATAAATGCCCTGCTCAAACTCTCAGAGGCTGATCGGAAATTCAAAGTTAGCATTAGCTTTGAGGAAAGGTTACCCAAGCTTCAGGAATCAACACCAAACTACACATCTGGAGAGCAGGCTCCATACACTGAATGCTGGGGAGCAACCAGCTGGCCTTGCAATTTCCTGTGAGAATGTTTAGCACATGTATTAACAGATCAGCCCCATAGAGATGGAGGATGAAAGTCCCAGGCATTTCCAGAAAACTAAATAGGAGGGCAATAATGGCCTAATGATTAATGGCATCCCTTCTTTTGATTACATTCTTCTGGTTACAAATGTCTGAGAAGATAAATTTCATTCATTCTGAATAATAAACAGTACTTTCTACTGAGTAGTCTATTTTATAACACATGACAGGAGGTCTTAAAGTGACTTGATGAAGCAGGAAAAAGAAAAGCTTAATTTAGCAAAATACAAAGGCACATGATAAAGCTTGCAACCTTCTGGCTGGTAAAGCCTGCAACCTTCTGGCAGGTTCAGACACTAAAGGAAAACAGAGATTATTTAGTAAGTATAATAACACGGCAAAGGTACTGGTGTAATGCTTGAGGCCACTGGATTGGAAATAAGCATGTAAACATTTTATTGGACGTTTATACTGCTATATCCTAAATAAAACATGCCACTCTCCTTTTGCAGCAGAGGAGAAAGAGGTCATGAAAGATGGTAAGAAACAAAGGCCAGGTAGTTTCTCCTTCTGTCCTCCACCCTGTTTCCTTTCTCCCCAAAGCCTCCTCTCCACTTTCCCTGGTTAATCATCCCCTATGCAGGATATATGTGCCACAAACAGGCCAAAAGGTGGATCTGGCCAGAATATGGCACTCCAGCAGAGGGGGAAGGATACAACCTTAGGGACTGCAACCTCCAGCTGGTCAGGGCCTTAGACCGCACATGCACCACCTACTCATTCTCCATTGAGGATCTGAGGTCCGCTGAGGTTGAGTGGCATGCCCAGGGTCTCAGAACCAGCCCAAGGCTGAGCTAAGGTTTAAACCCTAGGCCTCAACTTCCCTGGTGCTTTGGCCCATTTCTGAAGCATCTGGAAGACATATTGGGTTTTCCTGTCAGTAGGGACAGTGAGGCCAGATAATTGCCTGGTTTTATTTTCCAGCACTGTGGTCCATCCTCTGGGGGCCACATGGCTCTGCTTCCTTTGGCTTTTGTGATTCTCCTGTTTCTTCCATGGCACCACTCCTTGGACACAATGTGCTACCTCCTCCACAGCCCCAAATCTATCCACACACCCAGACACCCACTCTAGCTGCCAGACTGTCATACCCGTCCTCTTCTTTGGCACTTATCATGTTTTGCCTTGTTCTGTGATTACTGAAAGACTTTTTTTAATCCCCTACTTTTCCTCCTTACCCAGTACCTAACACACACACACCCTACACCCCAAGCTTCTTAAAGGCAGGACTGGACTCTTCATCCCTTTCTACTGAATGCCCCACTTGCCTAGGTCAGCGCCTATTCTAGAGCTCGTTCTCAAGAAAAATTTGTTGAATCATGTTAATTACTTAGGAGGTGACCAAAAGACCCATTGATCCAGCCATAGCCGCTCAACTTCCTATAGCAGCAATGCCAGATATTACTAGAAAAAAAAAAAAAAAGACAATGTTTGGAGAATCCTGAGATTGATAAAGTAATGCTCTATGCATGAGAAGCAAGGGCCATCAATTTGAGCAGCTATGTGGCAAAGCTACACCACCGTATTGGATGGTTCTCGGCGAGTCCTAGGGAGCCTGCTCTAGCAGAAGAGGCTATGTATATAGTCCTAGTTCTACCTTTGCAAAAACGGAGGCCCTCCAAATGCCCCAGAGTCAGCCCAGGAGGAAACAGATGGAGGAAGGGGGTTTGGCAGCAGTACTAGGACCAGTATGTCCTTTAACACAGGCTGGGTGAAGAACGTGAGAAGTAAGGATGTAGAGTTCCGATCTGGCTAGAAATAGCTTCAGTCCAATATCAGAGACAGTTACTGAACAACCATCATACACAAAGCTCAGTGCAGACGACATGGAGAAATGAGGAGGGAAACCCGGACTTTGCCTAAAATAAGAGTAGAATATTGGACAGGCTAAGCCCAACTCCTGATCTAGAACCTGACTCAGCAAAGTCTTCCCTCCTCTGTGGTCTCACCAGATTTTATTTATTAATTAGCTAATTTATTTTCTTTCCCATCAACTATGGATATAGAATCACCAGACTTTATTTACATAGTTTGAATATATTTATATATATATATATATATATACACACACATACATGTTTACATACATACGTACACACATGTGCATGCAAACTTCTGATAGATTATTTATCCATTCAACCAACATTTCTTAAGGGCCAACTATGTTCTTGGCACTGTTTTAGGCAGCTTGGATCCAGTAGTGAACAAAACAGACAAAAAGCTCGCCTGAAGCTTTCATTCTGGTTGCTTACATGTCCTCCTCCCTCTGAACTGCAAACTTCTTTGGGGCAAGGACCAAGTGTGTTTGATACATCTTTGTGTCTCCAGTGCTTGGCACAGAGAGAGTACTCAGAAAGAAGAAAAGGAAATGAGGGAAGGTCAGAAGGAAAATAATTATGCAAATTCTCAAAAAAACAAGGCAGAGTGAGGTATAATCTCAGATGAGGGGATGAATAAAAATACCACGGAAACAGAGCAGAATTTGGGGAAGTTCTTCAAGGAAGAGGTAGCATTTGGATTAGACTTGAAGGGCACTTGAGGTAACAGAGAAAGAAGCAATGGTGCAGAGACAGTTCTGGCGGTAGACAGAAGAGAGACAGCAGAGGCTCCAGATAGGAGCACACAGAACATGTGTCCTGGAGGCTGCAGGCTTCTGCTTTGGCTGTCATCCGGGATGTGGAATAGTTTAGGGTTAGAAGACAAGGCAGGAAAGATAGGGCTTGAGGTGACAAAGTGGTGGAGGGCTTTAGACGCTCTAGGGAGCACTTGAGGAGTTAGACTTTTTTCTGTTGGCAACTGGGAGCCAATGATGGTTCCTGGCTTAGGGAAGAGGAAGTAATAAGAGGCTCTGGGGATGCTGTGAAAGGGTTAATTCTTTGCATCAGGTGGACCTTGACTAGAAGGCCTCTTGGTGCACTTGCCATTGCCAGGGGGTTATTCTATGCATAAAAGGGAAGAAGAAAAATCGAGGACCCAAGATAGAGAGGTGCCTACAACTGGACAATACAGCATCCCACTACGAGCAAACAGTTTGTCCAGTTTTTTTTATTTGGGGAATGTCTCATATCCCACTCAAGGGATATCTTCATAAGAGAAAATTAGATTAGGACTGAAGGCAGGAATGCTTATGCTACTATCTTCTAAAAACAAGACAAACAAGGCATGTCATAAACATGGGCTGTAGCTTAATTAACAAGTCTACCAACTGTCATTTGCCCAGTCATCCAAAATTGCCCCTTATAGATAAGTCATGGTACTTCTATAGGCTTGTGGACACAGTAAAATACATATAATATTCCCCCAAAGAGCATATAGTCTATATGGGGAGCCAGGACAGTTTTGTGAAAAAATAAAATACAGGAAACACCAAATGTTAAGCCCTAAACTAAGGGACTTACTTCGTAAGGTCAGTTGAAGTTGGAAACTTGTTGGTTTTGACTAAAATGTCACTGCAAATTCCCTCATACAATACCTATCTGTGGCACTGATTCCAGCACCTGGCACACATGAGGGGCATAGTGAATATTTGTTGAAAGAATAAATGAGTGTGATGTTTCAGAATACATTGTAAAGAACTGAGTTAGAATGTGGTTTAGAGAATGAAATATAACACTTCAGGGTCTAATTCATCAAATGGTATCAAAAGGAAATACACAGAAACACTTTATATACTCTAAAGGCTTCTACAACTTTGGTCAGAAATAGTGGAAAAGAATATTAAGGAATTAGAACTCATAATTCAAATAATGAGCCCTCTCTGAGACTTGCTTTGCTAATCTATAAAACAAGAGGATTGAACTCAAGCTATAAAATGAGAGCATTTTGTGAATTAGAGTCCAGGTCTTTTGAGCATGTGTGTACTACCAAAGGTGTCAAATGAGCAGGTCCATCCCTCCAAGGTCTGGGCCTCCTAGACTGTGGACCTCTCCGAAGGGCAAGTGTCACCCTTCTTGCCAGAGCACTGGTGGAAACCACACTGACGTATCCAGAAGGCCCCTTTATCCAAGTGCCCAGGGATCAGATTTTTTCCCCAAGTATTATTACCTTTCAACCATTGAACCATAAGCTTATTACACACTCTATTTTTTTTTTAATAAACATCCGTGAAGGAAGATTATCTTGCTTATATTTCTAATGCTTTCTCATTTGCCAAAATTTCATGAGACCTGTCATATGCACATGGAAGTAAATGACATTGGACCACAGCTGCCCTCCAAATCATGAAGCCTCCAAATCAGCATCATTACCAACTATATTCTCAGTGCCTGATCTCCACTGGTGGAAATCGTAGTCCCCTTTCCTGTGGCTTTTTGATCTCCTTGGGGACTGGGTGTGCACCTCATTATTGGTGCTGCTGCTGAGAAAACAGAACATGGCTCTGCTCACTCTTCTCATTATAACTTTCTTATGAGAGAACAAACTCTGGGCTGGTGATTCTCAATCTTGGCTCCATATTGGAGAGAGATTTAAAAATACTGATGCCCATTCCCATTCCCAAAGTTTCCGACTCAGTTGGTCAGGGTACTGTCCAAACATTGAGATTTTTCAAAGCATCCCGGGTGATTCTGATGTGCAGCCATGGTTGAGAACCGCTGGGTTAGGCCGTACTCAATGTTCTAAGCAAGCTCCCTAGATAAAGCACAGAGACGCTGTCTCAAAGACAAGAAATTCAGGCCTAGGCCTGAATGGCAGTATCTGTAAGCCGTGGTCAATAATGGCTATAGCACTGTGGTGTTAAGAAGTTTACATGAAATCATGTACATAAAGCATCTTGAAGGACACATCTGTTGATTTTTGCCTGCCCAACATTCATTACTCCTTCTGAGGAATCCCTTTCCCCATGTTTAATCCATGTAGTTGCTGGAATCCTGACCTCATCCCTACTCCAAGAGAGGAAATCTGGCCTAAGCCAGCATTGCTAGAGTCACTATGATGGATCCAATGATGAGCACCTGACCTAGACTATCAACATCAACGAGAGTTGGTATTAAGGTGATATTGATTGGCCTTGTAGAGTAAGTCAGGGAAGGTTCCCTCCTTTTCAATGTTATGCAACAGTTTCAGTAGAATGGGTGTCAATTCTTCTTTGTTGGTCTGGTAGAATTCAGCTGTGAGTCCATCTGGGCTGGGACTTTTTTTTTAGTGAGGAGATCTTTTACTACTGTTTCAATCTCTCGTTATTAGTCTGTTCAGGATTTCTATTTTTTCTTGATTCAGGCTTGGGAGCTTAAGTGTTTCTAAGAATTTATACATTTCCTCTAGGTTTTCTAGTTCGTGTGCATAAAGCCTTTTATTTTTTTAAAAACTATTTTAAATTTATTGATACAAAATATTTTTTTTTATTTTAGCATATTATGGGGGTACAAGTGTTAAGGTTACATAAAGGCTTTTATGTAACAGTAGTCACGGATGATATTTTGTATTTCTGTGGTGTCAATTGTAATGTCTCTTTTTTCATCTCTTAATGAGCTTGAGTTCTTTCTCTTCTATTTCTGATTAATCTAGCTAGTGATCTATCAATTTTTTTTATCTTTTAAAAACACCAACTTTTGGTTTCACTGATCCTTTTTTTTTTCCATTTCATTTAGTCCTGCCCTGAGCTTTGTTATATCTTTCCTTCTGCTAGCTTTGGGTTTAATTTGCTCTTTTTCTAGTTCCTTGAGGTGTAACATTAGGTTGTTAATGTATGATCTCTCTGTCTTTTTGATACAAGCACTTAAGGCTATGAACTTTCCCCTTAGCACTGCTTTTTATGGGATATATCTTTTATGGGATATATCCAAAAATATATCTATGGGATATATCCCATAGATTTTTGGAAGCCTGAGTTGCCTTTATCATTCAACTAAAAAATGTTTTATTTATCTTGATTTCATCAATAACCCATGGATCATTCAGAAGCCGGTTGTTTAATTACCATGCATTCATATAGTTTTGAGAATTTCTCTGTGAATTGATTTAT
This sequence comes from Mirza zaza, assembly GCA_008750895.1. NCBI lineage: Eukaryota > Metazoa > Chordata > Mammalia > Primates > Cheirogaleidae > Mirza > Mirza zaza. The sequence goes on along the minus strand of VSMD01011995.1, from coordinate 4,379 downwards.
AGTTTTATTCTACTGTGGTCTGAGAAGATACATAGTATGATTTCAGTTTTTCCAAATTTGTTGAGACTTTGTTTTGTGGTCTAACATATGATCTATGTTGGAAAATGTTCCATGTGCTGATGAGAACTATAGAGTTCTTGGGTTCCATTCCTTGCCTTTTCCCTCTAAGCTCTGTATACTGACTGAGTCATCATCTTCTGGAATCTGATGTTGCTGAGATAATTTATACAAGCAACATAATTTATTTTTTCTGTTCCTGCCTGGATATTTTATTCTTTATCCTTAAATATTACCATGCTAATCTTTCTTTCTTCCTTCCTTCCTTTGTTTTTTTTTTTGAGACAGAGTCTCACTTTATTGCCCATGCTAGAGTGAGTGCCGTGGCGTCAGCCTAGCTCACAGCAACCTCAAACTCCTGGGCTCAAGCAATCCTGCTGCCTCAGCCTCCCAAGTAGCTGGGACTACAGGCATGCGCCACCATGCCCAGCTAATTTTTTCTATATATATTAGTTGGCCAATTAATTTCTTTCTATTTATAGTAGAGATGGGGTCTCGCTCTTGCTCAGGCTGGTCTCGAACTCCTGAGCTCAAACAATCCGCCCACCTCGGCCTCCCAGAGAGCTAGGATTACAGGCATGAGCCACCGCGCCCAGCCGTTCCTTCCTTTCTTTATCTGAAATATGATGAAACTTTTGATTCACCAATTCAGATGCATTTTTACTTTTCATCTAATTCCACATTTCTTTAATTGAAAGATGCATCTTTTTCATAGTTTAATCTTTCTCAATCTGGAAAATATCTTATAAGTGACACATTCATTTAATATCTTATTGTTTTCTTCTATTCTCCCAAAAGTGATTTTTAAATCAATTCTGCATCTTGAAATTAATGATAGTTTGAGATCAAAGAAATACAATATTTCATATTTGTCAGTTTTTTATTTTCCAAAAATTTCACTTAGTGCTACTCTCTTCGTCTGTTGTCTGTTTTCCACTGTTATACTCTCTAACCACCTATCTCTCTTTGTCCTTATGCTCTGCAATCTATGCAATTTTTCCCAAAGCTATCCTTTAAATCAAAACTCTATTTTCCACAAGTTTAACTTATATCTAGGTGCTTCTAATTCTTGTTTTGTAATGGTTTTATTTTCCTTCTGTCCTTTCTTTGGCTTTGCCTCTGTCTCTTGCATTTCTTTGAGTCCTTGATTTTTAGAACTTGTGTTCTCTACTGCCTTGGGTTTGGAGTTCTGTTTACTAGAATAATTCTTGATCTTTGTTTTGCATGTAATAAATGCTTCCTTTCTTATTGGAAGTATTTTTGCATAAGACCCACACTGGTGCTTTGGGTTTTCTGTGTAGCCTTTGGATATGTGTTTATGGGAGGCAGTAAAGTTGAGGAATGAGGGAACTACTAAGAGTTGGTCCTACACATTTCACATTCACCTTCTCAGGTATTTTGTAGTTTATTCCTGTTGAGAATAAAAATTTTCCTCTCATTATGATTTTAACTGCTTGTTGCCACTTTATAGAAAAGCTTTTGATTTTTTTCTGGATTTATTTTATAGTCACCTATCTTAATTAACTCAGTCCTTAGGTTTAATAATTTTCAGTTGATTATCTTAGTTATGATCTATCTACAGCAGCAACCATTTAGATGTTTCTTATTATGTGCCAGATACTATACTTTGCTCTTTATCTTTACAACTTCCCTGTGAGGTATTAACATTATCCCATATGGCAGAAGAAGAAAATGATATTAAGTACCTTACCCAAGTTCACACAGCAGGTGGTGAAATACTGACTTGAACCCAGGTAGATGGGCTCTTAAAACATTACACTGCTGTATGCAAAATTTGATTATGTCATCTTCATATTTCCACATATTTTTTTCTTACCTTATCACAATGGTTAAAATGAAGTATGTAAAGTTATCTTCTTTCTCTCATTTCTTCTGTAACCTTTCCTTTCCCCATTAAGGGGTGTCAGAAAAGGTAAGGTCTACAGAAGTTCTGTAGCAACTGGGCATGTTGTCTTAGGCAAGGGTTTATTATTGTAAGCCTCAACTCTCTCATGAGTTAAATCGTAATAAAGATATCTACTCTTTTTACCTCTCAGGATTACCGTAGGATTTAAACATAACTGTCTATATAAATTGCTTCAAAGATCTAGACAGAGATATCACTATTACTCTAATTTTACACTCAGAGTACTTCTATTTCCAGGGGCCTGTCTTAACCTGAATACCCTCAAGCCATCTAGTTGCCTAGAAGCTTGTTATTATCACATTCTCTCTACTATCACCTATTGTCCAACACGCATGCACTTCTATGCACTGTTAACCACTGCCACTTGCCGTTCTCCAAAGAGCCATTTTTGTCCTGTATCCACGCTGCAAACTTCTCTTAATAATTGTCTGCCCAATATTCCAATGCTCCTGCTCTGTTTCTTCTTTATTAACAGAACTCCTATATTGATGGAGGGCAATGTGCTCAGCTATGAAAACATGCTTCTGAATCTCCTGTCTAGCTAAGGTTAGCCAACGAAATATATGTAGAAGACGGATGACCCAGCAGGAAAGTAAATCTTTTTGCACTACCCCCCCACCCCTTCCTTCTTCTTGCTGCATGGAATACAGATATAACACCTGGAGATTCAACTGCCATCTTAGTACCATAAAGCAATCTTACAGATAGATGGCTCTTCATGCCAAGAAAGTAGAATATAAAGGGAAAAAAAGAAGCCTGAGCCACTAATAGCCATGTACTGCCTACCTGTGGATTTCCTTTACACAGGGAAAATATTAGTTTACACTACCGTTATTTGCATTCACTATTATTTGCAGCTGAACCTGATCACAACTTATATAATCTAAATATAGAGCATGATATTGAATATCCACAAGAATACACATTTAAAGCACTTAGCATTATTCAATGTAAATAAATAATTGGTGATTAAAATAAGAATATTATAAATTAGCTTATCTATTAATTAAAGAGGTCTGGCAAGACTCCTCTTTAGCAATCTTTTTTTTTTTTTTGTATCACTAGATTATACACTATGATTTACTTAGCTTTTGTTTCAGATTCTGATAAATGAAAGGTTGACCTGGGTGATTAGGTACAAAATTACAACAATAATAACTGCTAGCAAGTATTCAATACATACTATTTGCAAAGCATTTTACACATTAATTTGTAATTCTCCCTTTAAGACTATAAAGTGGCTATAATTATACCCATACTACAGATGAAGAAACTGATGCTCAAAGAGGTAGCACAGTTTGCCCAAAGGCTTGCAGTCTCTGACTGCAAAGATGGTGTTCTTCTACTGCATTACACTGCCTTTCTAAAGCTCTAATTATATTATCCCATTCTTCTCACACTCCTTATTATCTTCCAAGATAAAAACTAGTTAAAGTGAGTTATTTCATGTTAAGAAAAAGGCATAAGGTGTCACCTGGGACAATCAAATCACGTGGAACTTTACATTGGCCTTTCAGAGACCAAGTCTTGAATCACGGTATAGCCCCAAAGAGCAGCTTGAAAGATGAGAATCCAAACAGGCCAGAGGGGGTGGGTGTAGTGGCTCATGCCTATAATCCTACCACTTGGGGAGCCCAAGGTGGGGGGATCACTTGAGGCCTGAGCAACATAGCAAGACCTTGTCTTTACAAAAAAATTTTTAAAAATTAACCAGGTGTGCTTGTGTGTGCCTGTAGTCCCAGCTACTCGGGAGGCTGAGGCGGGAGAATCGCTTGAGCCCAGGAGTTGGAGGCAGTGAGTTATGATGACACCACTGTACTCTAGCCAGGGAAGCAGAGCAAGACTATCTTAAAAAAAAAAAAAAAAGCAAACAGGCCAGAGGAATCGTCTAGGGCAGTACTACAGAGTACTAAGGATTGACAAAAATGCTGGCAACTGTCACATGTAAACTAGCCAGCCCTTCCTTGTAATGTAGACATACATCTTGCTTGTATCTTAGGTCCCAGCTTTGCTCAGTGCCTACCTCCTCTTCCTTTGCACCTGCCCAGAGTGTACTAGATCTGAAATCCTACAAGATTGATAGGAGCATCTTCAAAGCAAACTGCAATACCAAGAAAAGTATACAACACAAGTGAATCCGTGCCCTCCACTATCAGAGTTAGAGGGTTCTGGACAAATGCTCCAGGGAGGGTTGAAAATTATTCCCTTTTGGAAGGTAATTTGAACTTAAAGAAGGAAAATCACAACAATGAAATACCATGAAAACAAAACATGTATTATAAAACTTTACACTTGATTGTAGAAGGATGCTGCTCATATGCTCACTGAATACTTATTAACCAGCTCTGCATGCAGCTATGATGCAAGATGAAGAAATATTTACAGTGGTAAACAT
>VSMD01011991.1:0-95890 GCA_008750895.1 Mirza zaza | reverse complement strand
TGGGACTACAGGTGTGTATCACCGCTCTGGCTAATTTTTTCTATTTTTTGTAGAGACCGCGTCTTGCTCTTGCTCAGGCTGGTCTTGAACTCCTGACCTCAACCAACCCTCCCCCCTTGGCCTCCTAGAGTGCTGGATTACAGGCGTGAGCCACCGCGTCTGGCCCTATCTATCTGTCTGTCTATCTATCTATCTTTAAACACATTTGCAAAAGAAAAGTTTAGAAGTCTATAAACCAAGGTTTTAATAGTATCTCTAGCTGTTGGTTTTCCAATATAAGTTTCACATTTTTTATTATATATAGTGAATATCTGTAATTTCATAATAGAAAAAAATAATTTTAAAATCCTGAGACCTAACATAGAGTGCTTATGCGACCATTTCCTGCATCGTTAAGGACATGCGCCTTTTTTCTGGGCAGAGATCGGGGATCGACTGATTCCCAAGGGGACACGAACAAGAACCGGGCACCGTCCTGAATCCCTTCAGGTTTCCAAAACCCCAAGGTGCAGGGCCCCTCTGCACGCATCCCCTCTGCTAAGAAAATGAGGTATGATGCAAAAATTCTTCAGGAGAGCCACCAAAAAAAAAAAAGCAACTCTTCCTACATTGTTTTCTAGCTACCGTAAACATTTGCTCCTTGAATTCAACTTAAATAATCCTCCCATATTTCACAAGTCTATCCAGGAAGGGTCTGATGTCACCACGTTTTGCCTTCAAAATGACTCAAAGAGAACCTCAAGTGGGCCGACAGCCTCAGCAGGGTTTAAGGTACAGGGAGGAAAATGAAGCGTGGTTTTCCTTTTAGGAAAAAGCGGTTCTATGGAATAGGGCCCTGGAATCGGTTCGGATCCACATTCCCCATGCACACACGCATGTGCACACACGTGTGCACACACGTACGCACACGTGCACACATGCCTCCTTCTGTTCAGTTTCCTTCCTGTAAAGGGAAGGTGGCATCTCTGTCCCAGCCCAGCTGGCCTTGCAGGACAGCACGAGGCCGGTTATTTGCATACTGTGGCGTGGTCACAGCATGGCAGCCTGTCTCTCCAACCTGGCGCCACCACCACGCGATCCCTTGCCAGCACAAACACCCTGGCAGAGGGTCAGCGCAGCCGCTGCCACAGGATGACGGTGGCACGCGGGCGGGAGAGGAGGCTCCTCCAACTGTCCTCTTCCTTGCTTGGCCTCAGCAGCACCAGTGGGGAGCTGGTGGCTCAACGTGCCCTGCACCCTTGGGTGACGTCCAAACAGCACCAGCCCCTCCAATGCCCTGTGGGGAATCAGCAGAGCAGGCCAGCAGGAGATTTAAAGGACGGCCAAGGGGGCCCCGCAGACCAGGCATATTTTGAGTTTTTTGTCACACTGTCACTCACGCCGTCACCAGTCATGGCTCTGATCAACTTCTGGTTGTTCTACTGCCACCAGCCCCCAAATAAAAATCATCCTCAAAAGAACAAGGTTGGCCACCTCTTCAATCGTTCAAAAGGATGCTGTCCAATTGTAAAGGTACTTAGAATATCCAATCACATTTCCAGTGACAGCTGCATGTTAGAATTTTTTTTTTTTGAGACAGAGTCTCACTTTGTCGCCCAGGCTAGAGTGAATGCCATGGCGGCAGCCTAGCTCACAGCAACCTCAAACTCCTGGGCTCAAGCAATCCTCCTGCCTCAGCCTCCCAAGTAGCTGGGACTACAGGCATGCGCCACCATGCCCGGCTAGTTTTTTCCCCTATATATTTTTAGTTGGCCAATTAATTTCTTTCTTTCTTTTTTTTTTTGGTAGAGATGGGGTCTCACTCTTGCTCAGGCTGGTTTCGAACTCCTGACCTTGAGGGATCCTCCCAGAGTGCTAAGATTACAGGCATGCATGCGTGTTAGAATTCATTTAGTGCCTTCCGATGTTAATTATTCTTAGATGGGATCATGATCAATTGCAAGATTTCCTTTTATAATCAGTCAAATTACTTTATCCTCACTCCATTTCCTTCCATGTAAAATATGAATAGGAGTATCTTCCCTGTAGGGTTACGTGTGTTAAATGATCTAATGCAGACTATAAAACCCATGGAATGACCATGAGATGGGAGGTTCCTTCTGTTCTTCTATATCCACAATAAACTACATATTCCTAAAGTAACTGGGGAGTCTAGGTTTCCTTCTTTCATTTAATCTTGGCCAATTCTTGACTTCCATTTACTCCTCTATAGACCAGGGATAATACTTGTCTTGTAGCTTACTTCCTAGGATTCTGGAGGAATTATTATGTTTTGTGCACTGCACAAGGCTGCTATGGCAACCAGGCCCCTGTGGACAACATCTAGCCCTGACAGAACAGAACGAGAAAGTCTGAGCTCAGCAGAGACACGGGGAGCGAGGCCACGTGTGTGCTGCCGGTGGCATCACAGACTGGCTCAGGCTTTCAGAAGAGAAAACTGGTGGCGTGTTGTCAGTGCTACTAAACTGTGCCTTTGGGCTGAGTGATTCCCTTTGGGAAATACAGCCGAGGAAATGACACTTGCTCCTGCCCCATGATCAAAAAGAAATTTACAAAAATTTTCAAAACAAAGAAATGGAACAACCTGTATAATCTTTAAAGGGATTGGGGTATCTTAATGTAAAAGAATGAGGTAACATGATGGCATGTGGACTATGTCGATGTGTGTTACATGTGTGTGGATGGCTGTCACATGTGTGTGGGCATGTGTTCAGGAGTTAGTGAGTGACTGCGTGAAAACACTGATCACAGTGCCTGGCACAGAGAAAGCACCTACTATGTGTTTCCTGTTATTATTATTCCACAAAAAGCAAAAAGGAAGAAAAGGAGAACACAAAACAGCATGTGCATACTGATGAGAACCATAGTATCGGACACTAATTGTTTCTAGAATGGATTCCAGAGGGATGGAAGGTTTTAGTGTTTAGCAGCTTCCTTATATTCCCTTAAATTCATAATACATTTTTTAAAAAATAAATGAATAAATATCTGCAAAAAAACTGGCAACTGCACCGAAGACAAGTTTGGCAATTTCCATGAAATAATTCTCTGGCTGCTGCCAAGGCCACTGATTGATTTCTAAGCAAAACAACAAACCCTGCCAGGGTCGGGGGCGCTGGCGAGGCAGTTCTGTGGGCTTTGCAGCTCAGCTGGGCTCGGCTAGCGCAGAAGCAGGGCCGCCAGGGGCCTAACCGAAGTCCCCAATTCGGTCCACTCTACCACGCCGCACAAAACTACACACGTGGCTTTGCTAAACACAGGGTTCCACCCAACTTGCCATCTGCTTCCTGCGTAATCTAGTGTCTGAACATGTCCCTGCTAACGGTTGCTACTTCTAACCGACGGGAGGGAAGACCTCATCTTCTGGAAGGAGCTTCTGTTTAGACGGCAGAAGACATTTGTCACACAGACCTCGATACTGGTGACGCCACTGGTAATGGAACTGGGTCCTCTTTCGGGGGAATGCTGGCATTTAAAAAGCAGGCCCTGGTCCAAGGGTACCTTCAGGTCCTGCCTGGACACCTGGTCACTCCCTGTTGGCTCTTGCTCCTCCACATCCATTCCCATGTTGCTGCTGGGCTGACATTCTGCCCCAGTGTAGAACCTTCCAGTAGCTTCACTGCATACTTAGAATAATTGCTAAATTCCCTTGGCCTGGATGGCTCTTCTCCCCTCTAAGTCCTATTCATCCTTCGGGCCTCAGTCTGTGTCACTTCCTCGGGGACACATCCTTAGTGCAGCCAGCCTTGTTGGAGAACACACTGACTGCAACTAGAGAAAAAAGTGGTTTTCCTTGGGGGCCACGGTGTGTTATTACGAAAACAGAATAAAAACAGAACGATCCTTTCTAATTTAATGAAGCATTTGTTATTTTTTATTGCTTTCTGTGTTTTTTCCCAATAAAAAAAGTAATAGAAAAACTTGAAAATGAGTAATGTAAAAAGTAATGTGAACACTTGAAAAATAATTCATAAGGGTAAAGTGTTTTTCTTGACTTGTCAGGCTTAAGTGTAATTTAAAAGTAAACATAAATAGAAAAATGAAATGTATTGACTTCTATTTATTTAATCCACATTTCTAGAATTAGGCTGTCAATATTAATTGTAACAACAAAAACATCAACAAGTATGATTTTCAAAAAACCGCCTGTAGTAGGGTTTTGCCCAGATTTTGATTCATGAGGCCCTGGAGCTCAAAACTAGCATGAGTTAAATATAACTCACATGGCAGTTAATGTGTTAAACATTTATCCTGCACTTCTCAATACTTGGCCCACGTAAAGTTACTCGTCTCATTATCCATCTTCCGTGCAGGCAGCCCCGTGTCTGCATGAGGCCCACCGTAGGGCCACAGAAATGAATAAGTGGGCGACCAAGTGAATGAATGAATGAATGAATGTTAGACTGACGGGAGAAGACACTGCTTCGCTCACTGGACCAATGACAAAATCTGCAACTTCAGCATAATTGAAAAAGGTGTAGAAGGGAGGGAGGTACCCAGGAAGCCACTGAAATCACACAAGTAGGGGACTTAGGGACTTGGGAAAGGTTAAATACTCTGAGACCAGCCAGGGCTGACCCGAGGCCGCCCGCAGGCCTCCTGGAGCTCCGAGGAGGACTTGCTCACCTGCACCGTCCGTGTGGCTCCTGGCTGTGGTCTTCATCATCTTCTCGCTGAATAAAAGAAAGAAGAGAGTCAGCTATATGGTTTCCCGAATGCATTTTTCCCCCATTCATTCACTATTCGAAGCAATTAGCGGTGATGGGATTAAGCGATGAAGGTATTTTAGCATCAGCACCACGACCGGCCAGATGGAAAAGGCTTCCCAGGTGTACGCCTGGCACTAGGGGTGGAATGCAGCCTGGCACACGGGACTTTCGGATGATGGCGACGTGGACACCGAGGATGGCAGTTGCAGGCGCAGTGCGGTGGGTGGTCCATGAAGCCACATGCACTGGGAAGCCCATTCAGCCTTCTTGGGCCAAAGTGTGACATTTGACCAAGAATTACCAGAGGAAAAAAACAAAACGAAGCAAATAAAAAAAAAAAAAAAAATCCACCCATGATTCATAGAGATGTGAATATTTTCAGCCTTGAAATGATTACAAGGAAACAGATTTGAATGAATGAATTATCTTAATGATTAAAGAGAAACAGATCACATTATTTTTTCATTGGTTTGTTTTCTTCTTCTTCTTCTTTTTTTTTTTACCTAGATGAATCTTTGCTATTACTTGCAATGGGCCCTTTAAAAAGTGCAGACTGCACCAGGCCAGTTAAACTGGCAATCTGTTTCTCCATGGCTTGCATCCTCTCTCTGCAAAACAAGAGAATTGTTTGTTAAAGCTCTATTGACTTTCAGACTGGTTTTTCTAGGTAAATGATCCACCTGAGGGGTTATAAAACGTCCTCCCTAGAAGGCCACCAAAGTTCACCCAGCCTGGCTCAGGGAAGTGAACAGTCTGCAAAGTCCCCAGCCGAGGTCAAGATGTGATGATCACAGTTTAGCATCAAAGCTAGTGACCTCACTGCAAAGACACCGTGCAAACCAGCGGAGGCCTCCCTGGAAACTGAAAAATATCTCCCTCTGAAACGGCTCTGCATGTCGCGTGTTTTGGGGCCTTTCAGCTCTGCTTCCCTTATTTCACCCTGCAAGAATGGGCTCCTGTCTAGTGCCAGCGACGTCCCAGGCCAGGTGCTGCCCAGTTGCACGCACGTCTAAGCGAACTCCTCTGTGGGGAGGCTGGTGTGTGGTTTTGGTGAAAATGACAGCGATGTCTGTCACAGGTACAGTGACATTCGCTTTATGGCTTGAGGGCAACACAAACACATGCATGTCTCTTTTTAAGATTGTGGAAAAACAGGATTGAAATCAATGTACGATTTGAGGGTAGACGATTGTCAATTGAATGCCGTAGGAACTTTAGCCTGGGGGCTTCCATGGAATCCAGCAGGAAAATGAATGTCCCTAACAACTTGGCCATCTCGAGACATTAGTGAAAAATTCCTTCAATGATTTACTCTGTGCAAATGCTGTATCTCTCTCTTCGGGGCTCTCTGATGCTACATTATAGTTCGTGTTGTGTTTGAAAGAGGCTCACATTTTGTGGACCTCAGACAATGCACGTTTCATAAAACCATTGCCATTATTTTCAATACAGTATAAAAACGACGTCACCTCATGCAAATTCAGTTATATGTACATGGTAGTTCCAAACAGTCAAATAAGAGAGGGAAGAAAAGTGCTGTGTGTGTGAGTTTTTTTGTTTTGTTTTGCTTTTGGTCTTTTGAGATAAGCTCCTACTCTTGTCTCCCAGGCTAGAGTGTAGTGGCCTCATCATAGCTCATAGCAACCTCAAACTCCTAGGCTCAAGCGATCCTCTTGCCTCAGCCTCCCGAGTAGCTGGGACTACAGGCATGTGCCACCATGCCCAGCTAATTTTTATTATTATTTTTATAGAGACAGGGTCTCACTTTGTTGCTAAGGCTAGTCTCGAACTCCTGGGCTCAAGTGATCCTCCTGCCTCCCAAAGTGCTGGGATTTCAGGCGTGAGCCACTGCGCCTGGTGGAGCAGCTTAAATAGTGTGGGCATCTCACTTGCGATTGTCCCCATGAGCAGGTGTCCCAGTGTGAGCCTGATATAAGAGAAGAGACCTCACTACTCACTGTGGGTCTCTGTCCCATGGGCCTCTAGTGTGGGCGACAGGGGTTCCTATGCTACAAACAACACATGTATACACTGTGGCTTTGAAACACAAGCCAACCACTTCATCTGTTCCCAGTGGAAACCATACCGGTTGGTGGTCTGCTCTTTCACTAGAAAAAAACAACTGGGTAAATTGGGCTTACTGAGAGATGGTACCATCTGTATCCTGAACTTTAAGGCAATCAAGAGCATTTTCAAGGGTAATTTTGTCCACACACAGCTTTGTGAGCTTGAGTTTTGCCTTTGGAACATAACCCTTACACCGTAGGAAACACTGAGCTTGGTTTTGCAAAAATTACGAACTTCTGACGTCAGAACTGTGTGCATTTCCTTTAGTTTAAAATTGATGGTTATGTCACTACACTGAGTTTCCTGGTATACAGTCCGGATAGTTAATCACCTTAAACCCACCAAGGCGGAGGAAAAACACCGAACAATTTAAGTATTAATAGAGTGGGAAGAAGAAATCTCACACGGTGAGGGTGGAAATCTCTCTCCACGGAGGAACTTCACAACTGTTTCCAGGCATATCAGTCAATGCTACACGTGTGAGCTGCAGAGCATTTCATTCATACCTGTGTTCTTGAAGTCCTTTTTGCCATAAACAGTTCATGTGCCGGAGAGAAAAGTTAGTAAGAAATTCAAATAAGGAAAACAGGTTAGTAAATACCCATTGGAAATCCCAAGTCTACTGACCCAAGTCACAATGGCACCCCAGAAACGATGGGGGTGGTGATTGATCATGCTGCCTGCCACATGGGAGACACGGACTCACACCAACTCTCAGGACATGAATGACTTCCTTGGGGACACGCTCAGTAGCAGGTGACAGTTGTCCAGCACCCGCATTCATCTCAGAGGGGCTCTGTCCATGGCAGAGCTAGAGGTCAAACGAATGACCCCGAGAGTGGAGTTGCATTCGGAGCTACCTTCAGTTGCACTAGCTTGTTACGCTTACTCAATCCTAGGCAAATGCAAAGGATATTTCTTTAAGAAAAAAAAAGTGGCATGACATTTTTAGGGTCTAGCCATCTTTGGTTAGGAAGTGGCTTAAAGGGTTCCACACAGCTGGCGTGTGGGATACGAAGGCGTGGTGACAACCTAAGTGACATGCGGAAGACAGTAATCTTAACAAATGCAAGAAACAGGTAGGTCTCATTATGTAGAGACTAAACGAGACTCTGCTAAGAGGGAGAAGGCAGAAGACAGTCCTGGGATTCCCACACTGGCCACAGACACGTTGCTGATCAGGGCTAAACCAGTGTTCTTTTGGATCCCTCTCTGGTCTGCAGGTTTCATTACCTTGCCCACCAAAGAAGAGCAGCAGCATTAAAAATGGAAACAAAGCACCCAAAGCATTCCAGATAAAAGACATGCATCTTCAACTGATTCATCGTTGTGGTCAGAATTGTAGAATGTTACAGCACAGTAGCCAGGCGCAGTGGCTCACGCCTGTAATCCCAGCACTTTGGGAGGTTGAGTCAGAAGGATTGCCAGGAATTCAAGACCGACCTGGGCAACATAGTGAGACCCCATCTCTACAAAAAATTAAAAATTAGCTGGGCGTGGTGGCACACGCCTGTAGTCCCAACTACTCAAGAGGCTGAGTCACAGGATAGCTTGAGCCCAGGAGGCCGAGGTTGCAGTGAGCTATGATTGCACCACTGCATTCCAGTCTGGGTGACAGAGAGAGACCCTGTCTCTAAAAATAACTAAACAAGGAAAAAAAAAAAAAAAGAGTGTTACAGCATAGGCCAGGGCATCTCCACATGGGAGTCCATAGAGCTTCATGCAAATACGCCTTTGGCATTTTTCCCTGGCTCAGGGGGTACTTGGCTTTTCCTAGAGAACAGTTTTACGGTGCAGAGAAACATGCCCCAAATGGCATCTCGCTCTCATTGTTCAGGGCTGGTATTGACCGAGTTGCAGAACGGCCTGGCATGAGCGTTTGGATGTTTTGGAGCAGAAGTGCTGCCTGCACCCAGCGCAGGTGCCCACGTGCTTGGCTCAGTTTTCTGTGTCTGCGAGGAAGGGAGCAAATGCTCCTTGGGTGGCCTCCTGCAGGATCTGTCACCTGCAGGGCCACCAGGAAAACCACCAGAGAAAAGATGTGATGCGTCAGAGATACTGAGTTAGGCAGGGGCTCATCTGACATCCTCCCTGGAGAGCTGAGATGCTTGAGCTTGGGGGCAGGTGGGGGTGAGCCTCCCCCCTGGCCCAGGACACCAGGGCGAGAACGGGTGCAGGGAAGGCCGCACACGCAGCACCGCGTACCTGCACACGCCCCGCCAGCCTGGCCAAGGCCACTCTATAAAAATACAATCCTTGTGACACACGGTAATGAGAAAACTTTTGCTCTCCTGTTTAATCATCAAACTGTTTCTGGTTTCAGGATTCATTTTCGGGAGATTATCTGATTTATAAATTCATAAATAAGATTGTATTTCCATTTCATGGTTGGTAATCTGGAAACAATTTTATGGTTTAACTCAATTACAGCAACTGGAAACCTACGCCGCCTTCTCCCATGACGGAACGTTATGAAGTCTGCTTTAATGTGAGAGGGAAAAAAGTGAAGTGCAGAGGAAGAAGAGACATGCACACAACCCTGCCATTTTACTGCAATGGCGATTTTCTGTGCTAATCATTAGAATAGTAAACATGCTTAGGCTAATCCTTGCCAATGCCGCCTGGTTTAAGGTATTACAGGACTGGTGTAATTACTGTTGAAAAGATGGTTTAGAAATGATTTCATAAACCATTTTATATCATTCCATAAACCATATTTATGTGATTAGTACGTACAGTCAACTAGTCATTTAGGGCCGTAAGTCGGCCTGGCTGAACGAATCTTCTCGGGGCCCAAACATAATATGAACACAAACTTCAAGTCAAATTCAGGAAAGTGCTGAGTCTAGTATTAAAAGTCCCGATACTTCCACCAGCTTTTCTGCAAACTCCACGTCTGTCTGTGAAGACGAAGGAGAACCAAACTGCTGGTGGCATCCTCTGAAGACAGAGAAAGAAACAAATCTGTATTTGGGGGACTAGTTTTAGCCAGTGGCTCCATTTATACAACTTTTTTTTTTTTTTAGTGAGCAATCTGAAAATGTAGCATACAACTTTTTGATTCAAGTTTCACCTTCGACATTTGTTTTTTGACTAGGGACTTATCTTGGTACTGACTGAGGCCTCATTAAGTCTGAATTAAGTCCTTATTGTATATCTAAGTCAATTAATGGCTATTAAGAAACAAGCCAACACCATAACAAGTACCAGACCGGTGATTCCCCTGTAAAGAGGCCTGTAGGATGTCCGAAAGAGGTACTAGAAGAGGTAGCTAAAACCAGACAACCGAGCTGATGTGATTAAACCTCAGTCAGAAGCATTAACCTTCCTAACGAGTGACTAATTTTGAAAACCACAGTGACCAGGACTGGCATTTAGAGAGTACGCGCTAGGTGGTTCCTCAATTTAATTCTAGCTCTAATACTTTGCGATTTTTTTCCTGTTCTTGTTCATTTTCTCTCATCTTACCCCCTAGAAAGTGATAAATTATCAACCAATCAATGAACAAATATTTTTGAGCACTTAACTTACTGACTGCCACACTAGAAAAAAAGTTTTGTTTTTTTTTCCCTCCTTGGGGCCACGGTGTTTTATTACAAAAACAGAATAAAAACTTCGAAAACAAAATGATCCTTTGTGATTTAATGAAAAATTGGTGATTTTTTATTGTTTTCTGTGCTTGAATTATATGCAACTGGAAAAATAGTTCATGTGGCTCCCAAGGTGACTAGATGTGTGAGTTACATATTTCACAAGGCCCCGGGTTCAAAACTAGCATGAGTTAAATACAACTCACAAGGCAGTGAATGTGTTAGTATGTGCTAGGTAACATGCTAGCTGCTACTGACACAGCAAAGAGCAAAATATCATCATTTCTAAACACTGCCTTCTTTCACATTGTCATTTTTTTTTTCCTGGGAGAAATCTAACTGAACTAAAACCCTTTAGTCTTGGCAGTGCTGCGGGCATTTTCCAAAATTGAATAGTGAACAGGTTTAAAGCAAGGCTATGCCCTTGTTTGTTCATGCCGTGATTCTTTGGTATGAGAGGGGGAAAAAAAACCCAAAGTAATTAAAGACACTGTTTTCAGATGAGTTCAACAAAACACTGGAATTCAAATCATCTGAATTTGTGGTAAAGCTTCAGATATGACTCTGAGCAATGAACTTTCTGTTTCTGCCCGAAGTTAACCTACTGGTGGAAAAGCTGCATAACTAAACATGTTGTTTCAGAAACTGATGAATTTTACTTCCCATCGAAATATCTAGATCTATTAGGGAGACGTCGATGCAGCTCATGGCAAATGCTGCTATCTCTCCCTGGGCCTTCTGCTTGTGGGGTGACCTGATGGCGCAGAATGTTCTGTGGTCCCTACAAGGCACCTCGACACCTCCCCTGCTTCTAAATTCTGGATTCCTCACCCCTGAGCTCTCTACCAGCACCCGGGATGCTCTCTCACATGCCTGGTGGCTCCAGACACTCCTGTCTGCCCCATGCCGGCCGCTGTCTTCTGTGGCTTCAATATCTGCACCAAGAACCCTTTCCAAGTTTGGCCTTAATGGATCCTCAAACTCTTCTTCCTAGACATTCTCTGACCTTCAATTCTAACCTGCAATGGTTTTACTGTCTAGGTTTGAAATTCCAAAATCCCCGCTAAGCCTAGCAATCTTTTGTCACCTTTGGTTCCATTATTCATACACACTAGTCCTTTCCCTGCAGACCAGCCTGACTTCCGCCCAACTTCAATACTATCTGCGTGGTCTCCGTTGATTTTTCCTGTCCCTACCGACAGGGACACTTTCTACACTATCCCGGCGGGACACTCTTGTTTCTGGGCTATTTCTCAGCCTTGCATTTCCCGTGCTAGACTGACTCTGCTTTCTGACCCACTGAGAGCAATAAACGAGAGGAAACGGTCCCTGTGTCCCTTATGTTTCCAAGTCAGGGAAGAGGCCATGACCAAACCAAAAGGGTTCATCTGAAATGCTCTGCATTTCACCCACGATGCAGGAAGATAGACACATTTAAGCACACCTGTTAAAAAAAACACAGGCAAAAATGAAGTTCATAAGGATCTAGGGGGAACAAGCTATTTCTAACCTTTCTCCATAAATTCACGGAGGCATCGTGAGAATGAAAGTTTATCATCAGGGGCCAGGCACGGTGGCCCACGCCTGTAATCCTAGCACTCTGGGAGGCCGAGGCGGGAGGATTGCTCGAGGTCAGGAGTTTGAAACCAGCCTGAGCAAGAGCGAGACCCCGTCTCTACTATAAATATAAATTAATTGGCCAACTAAGATATATATAGAAAAAATTAGCCAGGCATGGTGGCGCATGCCTGTAGTCCCAGCTACTCGGGAGGCTGAGGCAGGAGGATTGCTTGAGCCCAGGAGTTTGAGGTTGCTGGGAGCTAGGCCGATGCCACGGCACTCACTCTAGCCTGGGCAACAAAGCGAGACTCTGTCTCAAAAAAAAAAAAAAGAAAGTTTATCATCAGATGTGAAGAGGGACTGCCACAGAGACGATGGTATTCCCGCTAAACAAATAGTCTTCACACACTCGGAAGGGGTGCCATTCATTTTCCTAACGCCCCTGGGATATGTCTGATTAGCAATGTCAACTGCAGTGCCCTTCAACAACCACTTTGAGTGTGAGCATCGTGACAGCACTGGGGACCGACGATGCCAGCATCTTCCTTCCAGACCCCGGGGTTCAGACGAGCTGGCGTGGGGGGCACATGGCTCCACCCCTGCCGGGATCCTGCGGAGCTCCCGTGCTCTCGGCGCTAGCAACAAAGTGCTCCAGGATGATAGAGACAGAATAGTGGGCCAGGGAAGAACAAATCCTCCTAAGAAGTGACATGTGAATGGAGCTGAAGAGAATGGAAGGATTTAGTTGGGGGGAGGAGGGAAGAGGGAGGACAGTAGAACACAGTGTTCCAGGGCAGGGTAGAAGAGCTAGACCAAATAAAATTTACTGGAAGCAGAAACACCAGGCCAGGAATTAACATGGATCTGTGCTCTGGCTCCACTAGTTAAAGCAATGTGACCTTTCTTTTACCCATTCATTCAACCAACATTTATTGAGCACCTACTGTATATTAGGCAGCATTCCAGGCACTAAGAATATAGAAATGAACAAAACAGATGAAAATCCTTGCTCACGTGGAGGTGATGTTCTACCACCATAAGTAAAATGAGTAATAAACTTTGGATGCTAAAGAGTATGAAAGAGATAAAGCCGGGAAGAGAGAGGAAGGGGAACTGAAATTTTAGACAGGGCGACCACAGAGGGCCTCACTGAGAAAGTGACTGCTGAACGAAGACCCGAAGGAACTGAGAGAGCAAGCCATGCACATTATCTGGGGGTGGAACATTCTAGGCCACGGGGAGAGCAGGAGTGTGCCTGGTGGAGCTGGGGAGGGCTGGGGAGGCCCCTCTACCTGCAGGGAGTGGAGGAGGGAGGGTCAGGGGTGGTGCCAGACAGGGAGCAGAGGGGCGACCTGGTCGGGGCTTGTGGGGAGGGACCATATCATTTATCTTCCAAACCAGGAAGCTCTGGACAGAGAAAGGGGAGCTACTGGTGGCATTTGGGTAGAGCCCTGATGTTGGAGAGAGAAGCTAGACAGGTGGATGTTTGGTGGCATAGTGCACAAGCAGAAGAAACAGCAAATGCAAAGTCCTGGAGGTAGGAAAGTCTCCAGCAAGTTCAAACCCAGGAAGCTAGTGACCATGGAGCTGAGTTCAAGACAGAGAATGTAAAGCACTGAGCAAACTCTTAGTATGCAGAGGAAACAGGGTCTCGTAAGAACCCCATGCCTTGTTACGCCGGGGTGCCCATTTGCTCATAAGGTTCCCAACACCCCAAGAATGTCACAACTGAAATCCAACCCGACTTAGAATTCTAGAATGACAGAATGACCAAAGTTTCTGATTGCCAGGGACTTATCTGGGCTCCATAGTTCTTCCCATTCCGGTTCTGTGATCTTGACTGTAGGAAAAACAAAAAGGTGTGGCCGGCCGGTCACACCCAGGCCTGCTGTTCCCAACATGCGCTATCAATTTCCGAGGTTCCCGCAGTGCTCTGCCCAGCACAGCAACTCGGACTTGGGACCCACTCCAGGGAGCCTTTCATCTCTTTCACAATCTCCTCTCTGTGCAGGCTGTTCTGGTTGGCACCGGAAAACGGTCCCAAGTCAGGGAAAAGGACACAATCGTCCCTTAGATCAAAAGAGTCAGCACAACTATATGATTTCACACATTCATGTCAATAAGTCTCTTCTTTATAGAGAACTTTCTAGCTTGCAAAGTGATCTCATAGTATTTTCCTTTAGATTGCACAGAACTTTTTTTTTTAATTTTTATTTCAGAGTTTTACAGGGGTACCCACATTTTGGTTACATAATTTCCTTTTGTACTGTCTGAGTCAAAGTTAGGTGTACCCTTCACCCAGCTAGTGGGCACTGTACCCATTAGGCATGAATTTACCCATCCCTCCTTCCCATGTTCCACCTACTTGATTTCCCTTGAGTTTTGGTTCTGTATATGCACGTAAGTGTGGATTGATTAATTCCAATTTAATAGTGAGTACATGTGGTGTTTGTTCCATTCTTGGGATACTTTCCTGAGAAGAACAGTCTCCAGTTCCACCCAGGTTGTTACAAAGATACCAGATCACGATTTTTTGAATGGCTGAGCGGTGCTCCATCAATACCAGATGCCGGCATGGATGCGGAGAGAAAGGCACACTTGCACCCTGTTGGTGTGGTACAACCTCTACGGAAAGTAGCTGTTTGGAGATTCCTCAAAGAACTAAAAGTTGATCTACCATTTCTCCCAGCGATCCCACTACTGGGTACCTGCACAGAACTCCTGAGCAGCAGTTATCGTCCCCTGTTAGGGCGAAGGACACTGAGGCTCGGGGAGGCAGGGGCTTTCGTGGGGAAGCCAAGCTAATGAGCTCGCAGACTCCCAGGGCCACTCCCCCCACGTGGCTCTGAGCCACCTCCCCAGTGACTCACTCTCCGGGGTGAGGCCCTTCCCTTCCTGCCGGCTCTCTGCTGGGTGACTAGGCCCCCCTCCCCGGGGCAGCCTACACCCTGCTTTATGAAATCGCCTGGTTTGCATTTTCCTCCTCTTCCCTGAGGGGGACCTGTAACATTCATTCTCTGGAAGTGACATCTCATTTTTTGAACAGGTACAAACTGGTAGGAATGGCCGTTCGTTCATGTTCCGGGCGACACGAACGTGGGCCTCCCATCTCGCCTGAAACAAGAGACGGTGTCAGAAGATGTGGCAAGAGAGGGTCTCCTGAGGGGTCCCAGGGGGCTGCGGAAACAAGCCTGCACTGGGCCTGTGAAATCGGAGGGCAGCCCCCAAAGAAATAAGATAACGACTCAGGAAAAAGAAGGAAGACATCTCCTATATTCGGCCTGTCTAGTGTGTGTCTGTTTTTTGGGGTTTTTTGGGAGACAGAGTCTCACTCTGATGCCCAGGCTAGAGTGAGTGCCGTGGCATCAGCCTAGCTCACAGCAACCTCAAACTCCTGGGCTCAAGCAATCCTCCTGCCTCAGCCTCCCGAGTAGCTGGGACTACAGGCGTGCGCCACCATGCCCGGCTAATTTTTTGTATATATATATTTTAGATGGTCAATTAATTTCTTTCTATTTTAGTAGAGACGGGGGTCTCGCTCAGGCTAGTTTCGAACTCTTGACCTTGAGCAATCCTCCCGCCTCGGCCTCCAAGAGTGCTAGGATTACAGGCGTGAGCCACCACGCCCCGCCCAATAAATGTTATTGTGTGTCAGTTTTTGTTTTGTTTTCTTAGTTACTTATGCTTGTTGGGAGAGGTAAGGACATGCTACTGTCATTACAAAGACAAAAATAATCGGCACAGCATGACAGTGAAATAATCATTTCATGGGCAACTCAAGTTGCTGGATCTTCAGGAAGTCTCCCGGCTGTTCCCCACCTGTAGGGTCAGGGGTGAGGAGAGAGTGTTCTCTGACCTCTCTTTAGCTCTGAGGACGGACGATGGGGGAGAGGAGGTATTTACTGGTAACATGTGTTGGCCTAACCCGAGTGTAGTGGGCAATACAGACTTTTAAAGACCTGCCATTTTGGAAAGTCGGAATGAATGCTTAGACCTGGCTATTGAGCCACTTCATTCATGAAAAATATAGTCCAGAATGATACCAGGACAAGTGTAATGACCATGGAATCCACCAGAGAGAAGGACAACCGATCACAAGAGAGGCTAAGCAGTGGCCAGGGTGTCAAGAGGGACAGGAGCTGTGCCCTGGCTACTTAGACGAGGCCACCTTTGGGCTGGGTGGCTGCAGGGTGATTCCGTGTCAAATCAATCCTACCATCATCTTTCAAGGAGACCGAATCTGCACCTACACCATCACTCTTCTCCTTGAAGAGGCTCTAGTTGGCAAGAAAAAAGGAGTTTTCTGAATCTCACAGTGTTTAGGTTCTTCTGGTTTCGTTTCTGGTGTCAGACTTCTGATTGACAGCATCTCGTGAATATTCAAAGGCGACACAGAGGCGCATGTCATTTGGTCTAATTAGTGACAGATGATGGCTCTTCCTTTTGAGAGACTGGTTTGTTTAAAGTAGCACAGCCCTTGTGGCAGTCACTCCACTGGTGCTTTTGACAGAATCTCCCTGGTGGAAGAGGACGGCTGGCTTCATACTTTTGTCAGTTGGTCAAGTATGTTGATCAAACACCTGTCGCCTGGACTAAGCAGTCTAAGGAATTGCTCACGAGTATTACTTACTCATGAAGTTATATGCCTGTGAATGAACTAATAATTCAATTTATCAGCACTTGATTTCTAAGAGTGGCAAAACATCATATCGGGATGTTGGTTTTATAGGTACCGTGATGGTAGAAGTATAGCACATTTTGGAGAAAGACCAGTCTGCCTTCCCAAATGATATCTTTTCATTTCCTTACGTACGTGCCCTACATTCTAGATCATCTTACTGTTCTCATGAAGGCTCCCAGACCAGCATAACTTTGGGAAAGTGCTCCCTTGTCTGAATTCATAGCAATTACTGGCTGTATCACTTCTTTGGAATTAATTACGTACAAGCAGTCCCCAAATTATGGCAGGCTTGTAATTGAAAAGTTTCCTTGTACTTCCATTGTTTAGAACTTGGAATAAATGGTGGTTGGGTTTCCAGCTGGCCCACAGAAGCCTCTTGAACCTACAGTGTATTATTAGTCCCATCATTGTTTCGCATTGTTTTCAAGGAAAACGTGTCCTGACTTTCCAGCTGGACTTGGAGAAGTTGGGAAGAGATCTCCCCGCTGAAGCTCAAGCCTCCAGGAGCAGCACTGGACTTGGCGTTTCCTCTTCCCTCCTCCCTGGTTCACTAGGAGACGCTGTCACTCTCAGGGTGACAAGAAGAGCATCCCTGGGCATGACCAAAGCCAAAAGAAATGTCAAGAAGGCAAACCTCTTGTGTTTGTTCCTCTAAAACAGGTCTTTAGTAGGCATCTGTAACTCAGAAGTTTCGGGCAGTTAACCGTGGCACAGCTTTTATGTTTATATTAAGCTTTTAATGTTTTATGACGGTCTTCGCGGTTAATGTTCCTAGCGTATGGGGACCACATCTAAGCGTCTTGGTATCCCTCAAAGCATCCAGTCCACGGCTAAGCACATAAGAGAAGCTCAATAAACATTTATTGATCCATAATTAGAGGTGCATGAAAAAGCAATTGAGACAAGAACTGAAGGTGGGCACTCTTAAACATCAAAACATGTAACCTACTAATTTCAACCATCCCTGGTTGGCTGTCTTTATCATCAGACATGTAGCTCAGATGCAACTGTAAAAGGATGCCCTAAACTTGGCTTGGACCCAAGCCCCTGGACCCGAGCAGATACTCTCCTGAAATGCACTTCAGAGTGTTCTGATTCGGATCTGTAAACTCAGCTAATTCCATTTCCTCTTTATACCTAGTTTTACTCTCTCACCCCACTCCTCTATGTGCTTTCTGGTATTATGTTCAAAAATGTCTTTCCCCGATTCTTCCCGCTGCCCCGGTCTTAGCTCTGTGCATTCACCTCCTTGTTTAACACTCTACTAGCACTTCGTGGAGGGCTTTGCTCAAAGCAGGAACTCTTGACCACTTCCTATCCCAGGATGGGACAAGGCACTTAACGTAATGAGTTGCTCCATCCTATGAGGAGGACACTATTATCCCCATTCCACAGATAAGTTGGAGGCAGAGCTTCCATGATTTGTCAAAGGTCCCAGCATCTAGCAAGTGTCAGAACTGGGATCTGAACCCAGGCAGTACTGCCTCTTAGTAAGTGGTGGACAGGCAGATCGACTGACCTGAAGGTAGCAATGGCGAATTCTATCAGTAACGAGCTGCTTTACCAAAGATGAACACAGCAGAATTAAGGTAATAATAGTCATGATCCTTTTCCTACGAATGTTGAAATTTACATTGCTTGAGGATGAGGCAATTCTTTCTTTTCTCTACTCTGTTAAGTAGAAAAAGTTCCAATTTCCTTGAGAGCAGTGTTTCTGAGCCAGGGGCATTTTGCCCTCCCCCTGCCAGGGCGCTGGTCTGGAGATGTCTTTGATTGGCATGACCAGGGCAGGAGTGGGGGTCATTTGCTACTGGCCCCCAGTGCGTAGAGGCTGGGGATGCTGTTAAGCATTTGCTATGGGCTGTTTGTCCCTCATCAGAACTCAGGTTGAAATCGGATCTGCCGCATGGCAGTGTTGGGAGATTGGGGTCATGGGGTGGAGTCCTCATGAACGGCTTGCTTCCGTTCTTGCTGTAAGTAGTGAGTTCTCTCGAGAGGCTGCATCAGTTCTCTTAGGAATGAATTAGCTCCTGTGACAGGGGGTTTGTCATGCAGCCAGATGCCCAGACTTTCCCCTCTTTGCATGGGTCCTCTTCCCCTTTGATCTCCTCTGCCATCTGATGACACAGGATGAAAGACCTCGCCACACCCTTGAACTTCTCAGCCTGCACAACGGTGAGCTAAATAAATCTCTTTTCTCTGTAAATTACCCAGTTTTAAATGACCTTTTATGGCAACATAAAATAGACTAAGAGAACATCCTGGCTGGGCGAGGTGGCTCTTGCCTGTAATCCATCCTAGCACTCTGGGAGGCCGAGGCAGGAGGATTGCTCAAGGTCAGGAGTTCGAGACCAGCCTGAGCGAGAGCAAGACCCCATCTCTACTACAAATAGAAAGAAATTAATTGGCCAACTAATATACATATAGAAAAAATTAGCCAGGCATGGTGGCGCATGCCTGTAGTCCCAGCTACTCGGGAGGCTGAGGCAGTAGGATTGCTTGAGCCCAGGAGTTTGAGGTTGCTGTGAGCTAGGCTGACGCCAGGGCACTCACTCTAGCCTGGGCAACAAAGTGAGACTCTGTCTCAAAAAAAAAACAAACCAAAAAAACAAACGAGAAGATCCTACAATGCACAGGACAGCCTTCTACAACAAATTATCAGGCCCAAACTGTCAACAGCACCGAGGTTAAGAAATCCTTCTTGAAAGAGATGCCGAGTCTAACTACTTAGGAGATCTCTGATGTGACTTGCTTTTGACTACGCAAGCAAGAAAGGAAAAAAATTTAATCATTCCTTTCCCATCATTCAGACTCTCTGCCCTTTCGGATAAAGCATAGTTTAGAAAATCTTCAAAGGTCTGCCAGTCACAATGAACATTTTAAAATGACATAAATCTGAATGTACACTTTCATTCGCTCAACTGTTAAACCAAGGCTCCGCCCCGTCACTCCAAGCTACCAACACAGGAAGACTGAATCCTCATGAAATGAGAAAGTGATGTAAAATGATTAAAAACAGACTCAAGCTACCAGTTAGCATGCAGACTTCCTCCTGTACACCGAAGTTTCTGCTCTCTAAGTCTACAATGACTCAGAAACCATAATAGGAACTCACATGGCTTTTCTTTCTTCAGATATGGGTGTCCAGACAGGGCAGGAATTTGCCCCCTGGTGTTACTCTTTATTAGTTTCTTAGATTTAGCTGCTGTACGTTCAGAATAATGTAAAAATATGACCTCAGCTCAAGTTTCCTGTGTCTTGAAAAGTCATATTCCATTTGGAGGAATCTACGATGCATTCGCAAGGAAACCTAGTCACTTTGCAATGAGCACCCTTGAATTTTGAGTGTTATTTCAATAAAGATATTTTACATCATAGTATATGATCCAGATTACAAATAGAAAATAGTAAAACATAAATGTCATAGAATTTTACAGTTCTTAAGGGCCGTTTTATGTGCCATGAATAGAAATAATGACGCTGTTTAATGAAGTAATTTTATAATCTAGGGAAGACAGAGCCTCACGTGCTAAGCCATCTGTCGCACTTGGTCTCCCTGGACAATCTCTGACACCTGCTCGGACTTATCTTCTTTTTGGAGTCCCAGCCAAAGGGAAGTCATTTGGGTAATGCCGCTGCATCACTCAAGATCGCTTTCTTTCCAGAAGCTCAGACATGAGAATGGCTATTCCGAAAGTCAAGGCAATTATGGTTAATCACTCTACCCCTGAAGCTGAAGGTCCCCTTGGAGGACACTCCTAGCATCACAAATTTTATACTAATGACACTGTATTTTCCAGATCTTGTAGATAGAACTTGTCATTACTCGATGCTTGTTGAAGCATCTTAAAAAAAAAAAAAAAGAGATGGCAAATTCATTAGAACAAGGCACATGATGAAATATGAGAATCAAGTTCAAATTACTTAGTCTCGAGCTCTTCATTTTCAAGTCAATAGAGCTGTTATAAAATCATGTTCCTACCAAAAAAAAAAAAAAGCTACCATTGGATGTCTCCTGAGTACCGATGTGAAAGAAAGAATTTTTCTCTCTGATTTTGAACATCCTGCAGACTTCTGGGCTATTACATTGAAGTGCTCTTCGGAACAGCACATGAACCCAGCAGAGCCAAAAGAAAGCACAGCTACAGATTTCTCAGCCTCCCTCCTGTGTTTTTGAAGCTTCACATCTCAGATGTAAAAATCTCACTTGAGAGTCTCATACAAAAGGTACTCTCAAGATTTATTTGCTTTTTAATATTATAAAATTGCAACAGAAATTGGTTTGGTACTTTATAGGACCCTGTGCTCATGAAGTTAGGCTTTAAGGAGTTGAAGACTCTTTAACAATACTTATCCAGATTAAATATTTCTAAATAATATCACAGAATGGGTGAGACAATGGACTATAATTTTGTGCTCCAGTTTCTGGTATTCTTGTTTTTAAAATTTTCTTTGACATAGTACTCAGATGCATTTTTTTGAAAACAAAATCTACCAAGGATGTTCTCGTCTTTCTTTCCCTATTTCTGCATAATTGTGCTAATATACTAACTGGGGCGGTTATATTTTAAATGGCATGTATATATTTAGCAGCATAATTATGCAAATTACATGTGTTTATGATTATAAATACCCTTTAGGAGCAGTTACTTAGCATCTAGTCCTGAAACAATTTTTGAAGAATTCTGGTTGAAACGCTTAGAGTTTACTCCTGAATTTACTTCCCTGCTGTGTGAAGGTAGGTCTCATAAGTCTCCCTCACCAAGAAGAATAGTGCACAGTGGCAAAAAAAAAAAAAAGTGTGGATTCTTCAGTGGACCTGGACATTTTATGCCATTTATTGGCTTTGTGGTCTTGGGAAAGTTACTTGGCCTCTCTGAGCCTCAGTTTCTGCATCTGTGAAATAGGGATGATATCTCCTTGGGTTGTCATGACAATGACTTCATATGATGTTTCAGAACTGCTCAGCATAGTGCCTGGCTCATAAAAGGCTCTATAACTGCTAGCTGCCACCCACATCACATCCTCCTCTTCCTCACACGTATCCCAGCAGCGTGACATGGCAGCCCAGTCACTGAGCTCTCCAAAGCTGAGCTCCCGGCAGATCGGGGGCAGGAAGGACGGTGCCAGCCTCGTGCCTCTCCGCCGAGGGCACGATGGAGGACAGGTGGGGTGCTGCAGGCAGAAGTTCTAGACTCAAGTTCTTTTCACTAGAGCATCAGCTTTCACTTTTGTCATGTGCCTTGCGGAGTAAGTGGGGGTGTTCAGGTCTTTCATAAGAGCGACTCTAAATGTGGAGGGTTGGGGGTTGTGTCTGTGTGATGTGTGTGTGTGTTTGTGTGTCTGTGTGTATCTGTGCATACGTGTGGGGCTTCAGGAGAAGGAATCTAGCCAGCCTACATACACACCAGCATTCTAACTCTACCCTCTAGAGACGAGCCAGTTAACAGGTGAGAGTCACCTTGCCAAGTGTGTGAGATAAAATTCTTCCTTGGCTATTTCACATTCTGGGGAATGAAAAATGTGAAAATGTAAAATTACACTCATAATTACAACCATATGTCAGAATATAGTAGTGATAAAGACTGTGTATTTCAGGTGAACATTAATCTTTTTTAGTCAGCTTTTCTAATATTTGTTATTCTGGAAATATGATAATTTTGATTTCTAAAAAAGTTTTCTAACATGTAAAAGAGAAATCCATAGAATAAAGTGGTAATCTCTGACGCTGGCAAATTCCTTTTAAAGAGAAAGTGGAGGGCCTAAAAGAATACTGGTGGTTGGCCAGGTGCGGTGATTCACACCTGTAATCCCAGCACTCTGGGAGGCCAAGACAGGAGGATCGCTTGAGGCCAGGAGTTCAAGACCAGCCCGAGCAACACAGTGATAGCCCAACTCTAGTAAAAATAAGAAAATCAACTGGGCGTGATGACGTGTGCCTGTAGTCCCAGCTGCTTGGGAGGCTGAGGCAGGAGGATCGCTTTAGCCCAGGAGTTGGAAACTGCAGTGAGCTACGACAATGCCACTGCACTCTAGCTGGGGCAATAGGCAAGACCCTGTCTCAAAAAAAAAAAAAAAAAAAAAAAAAAAAAATATATATATATATATATATATATAGATGGTACCGAAAGCTCAAAGCTAAAATCCTTCAAGACTTTGATCAGGGATCCATACATAGAAGACTCCACAGATCAGCAAAAGGTTTCATTGTTCTGTTCTCTCTCATAACTCAATCCCTGGAAACATGGGACTCAATGATGTCCATTAAGTCATGTGTGTGGTAACCACATGGTGACACCAGACTAGGTTCTGGGACAAAAGCAGATAAAATCCTCCAAACCCAGAGAGGTGGGAATAGTTTAATATGATCACGGCAGACTCAAGGTCTCGATCCTTTTCTACCCACAAACAGGGCAGCATGTGTGTGTGTGTGTGTGGGGGGATGATGGGATGGTGGGATTCAGGCTCTCGACACTGCATACTACAGATGGACTGTTTTTTATTGTTTCCTGGACTAAATTCTTACAGTTCTAACTCCCACGCCCTCAGTGACACACCATTCCCCACCCAGAGCCTCACAGCCTGCTGCAGGGACCAGTGTGTTATCCTTTCTGTGAAGCCCACAGCCCAAGCTTCCAAGCCTTCCGGCACATCTTAGTAGATTCCTCTCTAGTTGTGACATCGGTCAGCTTTAATGAGCCAGTCTGAGTGTTTATCCCATACCCCTGGGCTGTCTATGGCTATGAGAAGAGTCCCTTTCATTGATGCTTAGTATTTCACTTCCTAAAAAAATTTTCACTTTGTACTATTTTGCAATTCTTAATTTTTCTTAGTCCTACTTAATCAAGCCAGTCACCGTTGCCGTTTTTCTAACTCCATGAGAGAATTAGAATTTGTTGTTCCATGTATGCCTCCAAAACTTTCACATTCATTTTCTTTCCATCCTCTTAAAATCATTCTGCTGTGACATTCCCTATGACTGAACAAATAAGGAGGGACAGACCTTTCATGATAAAACTCTGCTAAAGGGGACAGGGCTTTCTGACTTGTGTGTGAAAATGGTAAGGTGGACAGTTCACATTTCATTCACAATTTTGGTCTTCCTTTTATAAGGTTATGTAAGAATAAGTGATATTATCAATTTTAAGTAGGAGCAGTGGTTCTAATAAGGTATTGAGTAATTTGATAACTGGATCATATTTTTTATACCTTTTCTGATCCATGTATAACAACAGGTAACATCTTTAACCTCTTTTGGACTCAGTTTCTCTGACTAGATTTTTATGATTATCATAATTATGTTGACTTCTTTGAACCAACTCAGGCTAGGGAAATTCCCTCTATCCAAATGAGCTTTCCTATTACTGTATTAACTTTAGAGGATTTTCAAGATATAACAGGAAGGATCTGGACAATATATATATATATATACATATATATATATATATATATATATATATATATATATATATTTAAAAAGAAATTTAGATACCCAAAAGTAGAATTTTTCACTAGAAAAATTCTGATTTCAACGCCACTCCCGAACGCGTCTTAAATCCAAACTATTTTATTTTCACGCAAATTCAATTTTTATCATCCTAGAAGACAGATCATGACACATCATCTCTATTTCCCCACCACCAGATGAGAAAACGAAATTGCACTCCACAAGGAAAAACACAAACTGCCATTTCAAACAGGTAAAACTGGAACCACTCACTCCTTAGTTTCAGTGGTAGATCAATTATTAATTAGGATGTCTTGATCTATTTGTCTGAATGGTTTCCGTTAATCGCAATTTTCTTCCAAATTATTCCGACTTAGAGGAAAAATAACGCTGTTAGGACCACGCTCCAGAGGCTGCTGTTGGCGTACCTGTCCTCTACAAACACGGCTGTCGGCCTGCCTAACTTAGCCCCCAGCGATTTAGAAACCCTTTGCAAAAAAGGACAACCGTGACATCACTCTGTCCCCCATGGCCCCCTTGGACACACAGCATTTGTTCTCTTGGTTTGAGCTCTGCAGAGCAGCCCACACTTGCACAGACCACCCTCGGCGCCCTCCCTGCCCCTTACCTGGTCTCTCTGTCTTTGGGTATCGTAGCAGTGCTGTAAGCAAACACCTGCTTCTCAACTAGAGGAGGGCCGAAGTCCACAATGCCGGATAATCCTGGAGCATTCCGTGGTTTTTCTATGTACACCAAGGCGCCCGGCTCCTTTTTAAAGGACTGGCGGCTCGGCGAGGCCCGGTCGGGCTGCAGGGTGTGCGGGGGCCCGTGGGCGTTGTAATGAGCGTGCACGTCTATCATCCTCAGGTCGGTGACCCGGTGGGGCGAGGCGGGCGGCGTTTTGGGGCCCAGCGTCGGCAAATGGCTGTCTGGGTATTTCCTCGACTTCTGCCTGTACAGCGACTGCTCCATGTGCATCTCCGCTTGCAGAGATGGGTTGCAGTAAGCGCTCGCTGACCGGATGGCCGTGCGGTGGTACGCGATGATGTGATCGGGGACGTCCAGCGGGTGGCCGCCGTGGGACGAGGCGATGCTCATCCGGCCCTCGTGGTAAAGGTAGGGGTCGGCATAGAAACCCTCGTTCCTGTACATCGTGATGTTTTTGCCGCCCATGTCTTCGTCTGGCTTGACGTCTCGCCTTTCGAGAATGGCGCTCGGGCTTGGTGAGATGGGTCTGGAGACCGGCAGGCTGGACAGCCTGTCCCTGGGGATGGTGGCGTTGCCGGGAACCACCATGGGGCGCGTGCCCCCATAAGGAATTCTGGATGGGGAGGGAGGCATGGAATGCGGCACGGGTGTGGACGGCGGGGAGTTGGGAATCACATGGGGCGGGTGGGCCGTCGATCCAGGCCGAGGGGCGCCGGGGCCATCCCCTCTTGCAAAGACGATTTCTCTCTGCATCTGGAAAGAGAGCAAGGAATTAGAAAGTCTACTTGGACAGTCACGTTTTTTAGAGAAGTCTCGATTTGTGACCGCGTCGCTCCCTGGATGTGGGAGTCTGAACAGTGCCTGTCCCCTGCAAGGTGTCCGTCCACACCCTGGTCGCTAGAACCTTTGAACACATTCCTTTACGCGGCCAAGGGGACTTTGCAGATGGAATGAGGTTAAGGAGGGTGAGACGGGCGAACAGAATCCAGGTGGCTCCAATGCAGTCACGCGGGTCTTTGTGGAAGAGGGAGGCAGGAATGTCAGTGGGGTGGGGACAGCTGTGGTGTCAGAAATAAAGTGAGAGAGAGAAACGGGAAGGTGGCAGGAGGCAGGGCCGAGAGCTGAATGAAGGCTGCAAGCAGCTGGGCAGCCAAGGACAGCAATTGTCCCCTACAGCCCCCAGAGTGAGTGTGGCCCTGCCGACACACAGCTGGTGGCCGTGAAACCCACTTTGGACTTCTGACCTCCACAACTGTAAGACAGTACGTTACTGGTGTTTTTAGCCACAACTTTTGCAATAATTTGTGACAGCAACCACAGGACAGGAATACCCCCCATGTAGAGCACAGTGTTGTGGGGTTTGAAGGGAAAGTAGTGCCACAGTTTACATTTTGAGGTCACAGTGTTTAATAAATGTGGAGCTAGTGTACCATAGTGCTGCACTCAATGTCTTCTAAAACTTGTCTCCAGCTCGTTTCCTACTGTCAGCTCTGGGAAACAGTTAGTAACCACATCTCCCATCTGTAAAAGCTGACACACTCTGAGGACATGACCAGTGAGGAAGAGGAGATGCACGAGGAACAAGTGGAGGGAAGTTCCATTCATTCACCAGTTCTTTATCTGAGCCTGTGGGATACTAGCACCAAGGCTGGGAAGAAGT
The DNA here is from genome assembly GCA_008750895.1 of Mirza zaza. Taxonomy (NCBI): domain Eukaryota; kingdom Metazoa; phylum Chordata; class Mammalia; order Primates; family Cheirogaleidae; genus Mirza; species Mirza zaza. The sequence goes on along the minus strand of VSMD01011991.1, from coordinate 69,468 downwards.
GAAAATTCGAGAGGTCAGAGTACAATTACGGTTGACCCTTGAACACCACAGGTTTTGAACCACACATGTGTGTGCAGATTTTCTTCTGCATCTGTCACCCCGAAGACAGCAAAACCAAGCCCTCCTCCTCTTCCTCCTCCCTCCCTTCCCCTTCCTCCCTCCTCCCCCTCCTCCTACTCAACTTGAAGAAGATGAGGATGAAGACCCTCATGGAGATCCACTTCCACTCAATGAATAGCAAATATATTTTCTCTTCCTTATGACCTTCTAAAGAACATTTCCTTTTCTCTAGCTTACTGTGTTGTAAGAATGCAGTATAGAACACATATAACACACAAAATCTGCAGCAATTAACAGTTTACGTTATTGGCAAGGTTTCCAGTCAACAGCAGGCTATTAGTGAAGTTTTGGGGGAGTCAGAAGTTATACATGGATTTCTGACTGCAGGGGGTCGGCGCCCCTCTCCACCGAATTGTTCAAGTGTGAACTGGAATCTGCAACCACACCCTGTGTTTGGCAAGTGGCAAGACTAAAAACTGCAAATTCATGGAGGACACGATTATTTGATACATTTTTGCTTTGGTCAAGGCCCCAGAGAGAAAGGCTCACTAAGATTCTCCAAACGGCTGTGAGGGAAGGACAGACGGCCTTGGCCCGTCCTCCAAGTGCTAGCTGTGCCATCACAGGACCCCACGTTCCCTGCCCTGACTTCCAGGAGATGTGACACCAAGGAGGGTATAAGAGCTTGTGAAGTGCATGAGGAGAGACGAGGGGGCTTGACCAAGATGAGCAGCGATGAGCGGCAGAGACCCACTGCGTGGGTGACAGTGTGGGTGACGGCGTGGGTGACAGTGTGGGTGACGGTGTGGGTGATGGCGTGGGTGACAGGGGAAAGACAGTAGAAAAGGCTGTAAAGGAAACAGCCGAATGCCCTGAACACAAATCGACTGATTCCTCATCACAAAATGCATTTGTTGAGTAACAGGACTCACCGAGCACCTGCTCAGAGCCCCGCATTATTCTGGGATGCAGTTCCGAACAAGCCCCCAAGTCCCTGCCATGGAGAGAGCACACTTTTGTACGTCTATCTCATAGATGACAACGGGGAGGAAGAACCCGTGGGGACTGGGGCTTCCTTATCTTGTTCCAGCCCTGCAAAAGCCCCGACCTGGGAGTTATACATATTACAGCGGATTTCATAAGGCAAGTGACCAATGAAAAGTGCAAACACTTCCGTGCACATACGGAAATAACATTCAGCAGGTGTTGGGCAGGTGGGGGTGGGTAAATTCACACCCAGTGGGGGTGGTGTGCACTTTCTAGGGGATGGGCACGCTGCAGCTCTGAGTCGGGCAGTGCAAAGGCAATACAGGCAACCAAAGGGTTTGCACCCCATAATATTCTGGAAAAAAAAGTGGAAACAAGGTGCAACCGTGTGGCAACAAAATGAAGCCCACTGAGCGTACGTTAACTGAGCACCGTTACATTGGCCTCTGGGCTCCTGTGTCTGAGGCCCTCGGAGTATGCAGTGCAGTCCCCTCCTCACAATGACAGTTCTATCTCCACTGCCACCACACACACACACACACACACACACACACACACACACACACACACACACTCACACACGAGTTCCCACCACAATAGGCTCGTCTGTTCTCCCTTCTCTAATTATAACATGCGACATCCTCACACTGTCCTCACCCTGGGACTCTCCGCCCGCGTCCTAGCCCCTGTGGTCCACACCTAGGCCCTGGCTTGAGGCTGGACTCCAGGTGCATCTGCTCCACCTGGTCCCTTCCGGGACGTGCTCGCACCATCCTCACCCTCGTGACTCAGGTGTCCATTGCCTTGGACCAAGAGGGACAGTCCCAAGGTCACTGTGTGATAATACACGAGATGGATTCTCACTGCAGAATGGCTGGAGCAACCACGTGTCAGAGGTTTTGCAGGAAGCCAACAGAGAACCTCCAACCTCCCTCTCCCACTCTGACTCCCACAATTCAGAGCTCAGTAAGAAGGAAGGTGTGGCTCGACAGTAAATGACACCTGGCTTCACAGGTCAGAAAACACAAGAGGGACTGGCTCGGCGAGCAGCGGATATCTGGGTAAATTCCCCACATAATCAGATCACGCAATGAAATAATCAACCAACACAGACATCAAGACGAATTCATCACATCGACTCAAATAGGCCACTGTGTATAAAGCCTCAAACAGCACCCAGGGCAGATCAGGTGTAACAGATGGTAGGTAGGTTCTATTATCATTACTGTTATTAATCCCCCCCCCCCAAAAGAGATCGAAAACATCTAGAACTCATTTGGGATATACAGTAGTCCTAAATGGGTTAGTCACTTCTCCCTTTTCTTCCCCTACTTAGCTGGCTTTAGATGACATCATGATTTGGGGGAACCTTGACCCCAATTAACACAAAGCAGAAACCTCCCTCTTTCTGGCGAGAGCGTAAAAGGAGACATTATGATTCTAGGGCATATAGAACCATCTAGAAGGACAAAGAATATTAATAAAAGCATTATGTAAAATCAATTTTAATTAATGAAAACTTGAGTAAATATCCTTTAAAAGAGTAGAAAGTATCTGCACAGATATTTTAAAAATATGTTTGGTGATGTGCAAAAAAAAAAAAATGGTCAGGAGGTATAAAAAGTTTTTAAAATGAAACATTAAAAATCTCATTAGACTTCCTGCTGGCATGTGTAGATGAGATCCAAAAGCAATATAATAATTAATTAAAAATAATTCTGAAACACTGTGTTAGGCATTCCTATGGGGGATGTTGATGATATTGAAAATATTTAATAGCCAATATCCAGGATGGCATGGGGACCAGCCAACCAGGACAGGACCTCAGCCAATGAGGATGGACCTGAGCCATGAGCAACTGGCACCGTGGATCTGTCGGTAATGGTGTGTATCAAAATCATCTTGGCATCATCCAACAGGGTCACTGAAAGAATCACTGTTAACCTTAGTTATCCACAGTGGGGCTGAGTACAAGGATTCGGTTGTGATAGAACAGGTAAGCCAAGGTTGAATGCCTCCATCAATACGGGCGACTTATAGGTTGGATACCTTTGGCAGAATCCTTATGTTGGTTTGCCAAGCTATGACTGACTTCCCAAGGCTGAGTTTTAAAAAGAACCCTGATCATTTCATCCTCACCTCTAAATAGAGTCCGAGAAGAGAATGACATAATGATCCCATTTTACAGTGCAAATTTTTTTTAAACCCACAACTAGAATGAACCCTTGAAACTAGATAATTTGGGTTCATATATGAAAGGATATAGACCAACCAAAGGCACTCGCTCCTAGGATGAGGCAGATGGGAAGAAGAAACGAGAAGAGAGGATCATTTTCAAGTCTTCAGTGTGAACTGCCAAGGAGACCACTTTCTATTGCAATAAAAAGTAGACTTTAGAGACTCCAGAAGATACTTATCTGAGTGACTCAGACAAGGCGATGATTTGGATTCTGTAATTCACAATTTAAAATGACCTCAGCCTTTCATGCTGGTGGTCTTTCCACAGAGAGATCTTCCTAGAATCAGGCACCTACACAATTTCATTTTGTTTTGTTTTTAAACTGTTACTTGGCGAATGAGTAAAGACATGGTATTAAATACATACTGGGTTTTTCCTGCACTGGTACTCAAAGTCAGACCTTCTAGGAGAAAATGATATTAAACTTGCAAAATGAAATAAACAAACCACACACACACAAAATTGCCATTCACCTTAATATGTATGTCTGAATCCTTTGTTCAAGAAACAATATCTCTGATGCTTAATCTTCTCTATCATCTCATTTATCCTAGTAAAATTATCAGGATATGTTATATTGATATTTTTCCCCCAGAAGATTTCAACACTCATGTCTTTATGTGATCTTTAAAGAATTTCATTTTAGAGCAAGAAAGAGACAACCTACACACAAACATAAAGGTTCTTCTAACACCTTATCCAAATATAACATAGATACTTATTTGTCTGCACCTAAGCCCAGACACAGAAAATGTTACTTTATCTGCACTAGAGATGTTGGCAATGTTATGGACGAGAATGTTCTCCCCCATTTATCTTCTTTGTTGGGTGCTGTCTCTCCCTCTTTCCATTCCTGCCCAAACCACTATTATGTCTTGGTTGTTGGAGTCCTTCCAGCTCTTGGAAGCAAGGTAGTTTCTTCTAGAGCCTCATTACCATGGTCCCAGCTGAGAGCCTGGGGTCCCTGCCCACGCACGGCAGCCCAAGATGCTGTTTGCCTCATTCTCCTCAAAGGCCAGAAAATATCTGGGGTGGTTCCAAATTAATTATCTGAAGTTGGAGTTAGGAATCCTTATTCCTAATAAGCTATATTCCATTTCCCAAAAGCACCGTAAGTCAAATCAAATATTCCTCATTCAGAAGTTTCAGTAAGATAAGAAGGAACGTCTTAAGATTACTTCTGGGGAAAAAAAATCTAGCATGAAAAATGTTTATTTAAAATCATTTTGGGAAACTGTCTCATGTAATCACGTCTCTCTGTGGAGCACTTAAAATACATATATTCTTTGCGGAAAGGGAATATTATCCTCAGTTTATTGTATTTTAAACCCCACCCTTCCCAAGTCTAGAATTTGTAAACATACCACTCAAACAGACCACATAATGAAGCAACCGAAGAAAATCGCGTGGGATTCTTAAGACGCTTTCACCCTCAAAGAATTAAAGGCACTTACTTTTTCTTAAGGAAAATCACCTGTACGACTAGCGCCGTGCACAAGCACATTGGCTCAGCTCCCGGCTACACAATTCTTTTGTTTGCTGGCTTCATCTAAACCGTTGCTTCCGCACTTGGGTATTTTAAACAGCTTTCTCTTCGGGGACAAAAAGCATCCCCAAAGACACAGCGGTCCTGAGAAGGTTCCCAGCTTGAGTGCTCACAAGCCCATTCTGTTTTGCCCAGTTCTCCGAGCGAAGCTGCCACGGGCATGGATCAAAAGTAGCCCTCCCTGAGATAAGGCCATTTCTCCTCCCCTTGGAAATTAGTCACCGAATAACCTCAGCCAACCCACAACCAACCACAGGCCACCGCACGGGTGACTCAGTCCTGCAACAACTGCTTGCAGGGAGAACACTCACCAACTCCCAGGGGCCTAGGTGAACGGGTTAACAGTAAAGGAAATGTTACAAAAGGGATTTTTTTTTCCCAAGGCAAAAGGGATCATTAAAACAAGCAAATGACCAGCCACCGAGAAACGAAACCATCAGAAAACCCAACCCCGGGGACCAACAACCCTCGGATCACTTTTCTGTTGGGTTGGGCAGACCAGCAGCCAACACTCATTCTGCTGCTGGACTTGTGAAGTCCGGGGATTGGCACCTGGAGGAACCGGAGCCTCTTCCACTGGTTTATAACCCGGGAGGGCGACAAGGAGGCTGGGTATTAATTAACCAGCCTGGTTTTATTTACCAAGCTGGACTTTGGGTGGCAGCTATTATCAGTGCTACGCGGCGCTGGGCAGGGCGATCAGTCAAGCTGGAAAACACATCCAAGATGGGAAGAAAAGAGAGAGTGGGTGAGCCACGCTGTGCAAAGAGGAGATCTGAGAAAGGAAACCAGAGCCCTCCTGCCCCTCCCTAAGCAGGATGGAGAAGGCCAGGTGGTCTCCAGGGACTCCCGAGAGCCCAGCTGCCGTCAGCACAGCTGTCCTCTTGCAGGGGGACAGGCACGAGGAGATAGGTGCGTGTCCGTGACACCAAGTGACGTGCGGGCTCTCAGCCGGGGACAGGTGCTCATGCATTGCTAACAAAAGGCGAAGGCGAAAGGAAGCATCTCCTTTGCACGCAGGTAGGCTCTGTCTCGTCACCGCCTGTTTTCTGAGCCCTTGGGGACTGAGCGGAGCCCAAAGCCATCCAAGCGAGAACTAGGCGACAAGGAACGCCACACGCCACACGCCACACGCCGGGCTGGAAGCCCCGCTGGCCCCAGGCCACACCCAGCCACCACGCTCCGGGCAGCCTGTGCGTTTTTAAAAACATTTCAAGGCTTTTAGAGGCTGTTCTTGCTGACCAAAAGAATTCTATGACGTCTGTTAAGTTCAAATCAGTCACCGTTGCAGGCTTTCTAAAAAACTGTTTACTGCTATCAAATCGCTTTGTAAGTTATTTAAAAGAGGGGAAAACGGAGCACGTGATGTCGCCACCCTCCTGAGATGTCTCATGAGAAACAGTATTTGGATGAGTTGGTTGTAACAGATGCCACCTAAGAGGTCGGAAAAGAGTAGAAGGAATTCGAAAGCGCTTGTTTTGATTTTTAATCAAATCAGCAAGGGTTTGTTATTTCTCTCCGGAGCAGGGGGACACACGCCGCCAGCCTGATGCATCTGGTAGACATTTGGCAGGTTTCGTGTCTTCGGTCAAACACGTGCTTTCCAGGAAGGGGGGACGTGGGATCGGTTTCTCTTGTCTGATTGAGCCACCACCCCACCCCTCCCACCTCCCCCAGAGGCGCCTGTTTCACGGCATGACATGTGCTAACACGCATGGCTCTTTTGCTGTCATTTATCGACTTACTACATGCAGGGCTGCTTGTTCCAGTGACGCTTGGGAAGTGTCCCCGAGCCAGGCTGCCCCTGCCCTGTTCAACATGTCATTCCCCGTCTGCTACCTTCGAGAGAGGTGGCTTCTGTTGACCTTGGTGTCATGTGTGTCGGTGGGTTCAAGGCCAGAGGAGGTCTGGTTTATCTCTCCCATCCCTTCCTTCCAGCCGTGTTCACAGCAATTTCCTTTCCCTTTCAGAAAGCCCCAGGGCACCGTCCGCAGCGTGCACGCCTGGCCTCGTCATTAGCAGAGCAGTCACTCTCTGTCAGGAGTTTGCAAACCAAACCCACCCTGCGGTGAATCAGGATGAGTTAAATGCTCTCTAGCAAGCACAGAGCTCACCCGAGAGAGGGGGGAGTTCGGCCTCCTAAGGCCCCAAGAGTACCAGCTAATGAACCAGGCAAGCCAATTTCCTAACCACTATTCTGGTGCCCTGCAGGACCCATTGGTGTCACCTCAGTGGGTGACGCTCTGCAGAGAAGGGCTCATTCAGGTGAACTCGCCACAGGGCTTGGTTCAGCATGAGCACGCCTGACCACTAACACCCGACGCTGTGGTTTGATCACTGCACCAGCCTGCGTACGGCCCTTGTTAAATCGCTCTTCCCAGAGTGTATAAAGTGTCACACTCTTCATTTTCCCTCTTCCTTTTGCTTACTAGGACTATAAGCAAAGTGGAAGCAATTTATTCCTTTTGACTTAGTGTTAAGAACGGAAATGCCACTAACTATTCAGAATTGCCTCCACGGGAAATAATTTTCATGCTCTGGTAAGGCCTATAGTATTGTGAAATTTAATCCTATTTTCCCTTTCTTATTCATTTATTGGCTTTTAAAAACAAACACATATGCTGGCCGGGCATGGTGGCTCACGCCTATAATCCTAGCACTCTGGGAGGCCGAGGTAGGAGGATCGCTCAAGGTCAGGAGTTTGAAACTAGCCTGAGCAAGAGGGAGACCTCATCTCTACTAAAAATAGAAAGAAATTAATTGACCAACTAAAAATATATAGAAAAAATAGCCAGGCATTGTGGCATACGCCCGTAGTCCCAGTTACTCGGGAGGCTGAGGCAGGAGGATCGCCTGAGCCCAGGAGTTTGAGGTTGCTGTGAGCTAGGCTGAGACCATGGCACGCTAGCCCAGGCAACAGAGTGAGAATCTATCTCAAAAAAGAAAAAAAAAAAAAAACCAAAAGAAACCCACATATGCTAAAAAAAACTCTAAACTGTGCCTATACACATGAAGGTGTTATCGTTTAGTGGTTATGATCTTGGAAAAATTTCAAATTTCAAATTCCTTTTGTTTGCACTGTTAAAACTGAAAAGATTGTCATCTGTAAGGTCTTAAGGTCTTAGTTAACCTATTAATGTTTGGTTTGAACATAAATGGAATGTCTCCTAGACATGAGATAGAAGACTGCCCACATCATTTAATTCTCGGGGAAGCGAAGGGCCAGTCGGCGGTTGGCTTATGGCTATATTTAAGACGAGCATAATTCCCATAAATATTTTGACACGAGGGACTCTGCTGAGTCCTCTAGCACCAGGCCAGGTTGGCCAGTCCCGTGTGCAACAGTGATGAAAGATCTCAGTCTGCAGTGGAATAAAGACGTCATGTTAAATAAATCATTTAACGTCTAAGCCACGATCGATAACTGTGCAGAGCTGTAAGGATGGATAAAAGAAAAATGTCCTTCTCTCACTGATAGTTAATCTTCAGTGAGGCCACTCCCCTGCTACCCAGGCCAAGGACAAGCTCCTTTTGTACCTAAAATAGTTACAGTTTGTAAAATGATATCTGCTTTCCACTGCTCGCAACAGACGGTACAAATAATTCCTTCTCATGACTTATCTGTCTGCATATCCACCCATTTTCTGGATGGACACTTTTTTCATGCATGACTCCCTTTTGGTGTTTTCTAGATTTGTTGCTAGTAAGTTGTCTGTGTCACCCAATTATAACTTTTCAGTGCGTTAGACTTTATTTCTCTGACAGTTCTTGAAACTCCTTTTTAACTTGTCAACCTACATGCTGCAATGTGTGATATATTGTTTTATTTGCTCATAATACTTCTTATTCTAACAAAGGCTTTTTATTAGTATGTTTTAAGACAGGATCTTCCCTCTGTTGCTCAGGCTGGAGTGCAGTGGCATAATCGCAGCTCCCTGCAACCTTGAACTCCTAGGCTGATGCAATCCTCCCACCTCAGCCTCTCAAGTAACTAGGACTACAGGCATGCACCACTATGCTCGGCTAATTCTCATTTGCTTGTTTTAACTTTTTGTAGATGGGTCTTGCTATGTTGCCCAGGCTGGTCTCAAACTCCTGGCCTCAAGCAATCCTGCTGCTTCAGCCTCCCAAAGTGTTGGGATTACAGGTATGAGCCACCGCACCTGGCCGCCCCCCAACCCCAGCCACCCGGATAATCACCCAGCAGCTTGCAGTTTACAAAGTGCTCTCAACTGTGACCTTGTATCACGGGCCCCAGAACTCAGTGAAGGGCACGGAACAGGTGTTCCTACCCCCATTTGAATGGGTAGGAACCAGAAGCGCAGAGAGTTAAGAACTTCGCCCAACCTCACACAGCTAGGAAGTCCTGCAGCAGCAAGAACCCCCGTTTCTGGCGGCTGCAGCGTCACCGCTTCCCCAACCATGTGGGTATGACATGCCAGGTCCCCAGGACACCGGGAGCGGCTCTGCGAGAACTCGTGCTCCTAATGCCATCCCAACCGGGATCGCCGAGAGGTTATGGCTTGGTTTTTGGCCTTTGGGGTCCAACGTGGAGAACTCTGTCTGCGAAGTGGCTCACTGGTTTCACTCCCAGGTCCAGAGTTTCACAGCAATGGAAAACAATCACTGCGACATCTCTGTCGGCTTGGGACCCAATTATCCAGGTACTCTCTCGACTTACTCTTAGATTGCTCTACTTGCATCCAAAGTAGTAATATTAATTACATGATTAATTATATATGTTGTGCTTAACAGACATAACAGTATATACTATGCTTATATATTATACATTCATTCATTCATTCATTTATTTATTTATTTATTTATTTGAGACAGAGTCTCACTTTGTTGCCCAGGCTAGAGTGAGTGCCGTGGCATCAGCCTAGCTCACAGCAACCTCAAACTCCTGGGCTCAAGCGATCCTCCTGCCTCAGCCTCCCAAGTAGCTGGGACTACAGGCATGTGCCACCATGCCCGGCTAATTTTTTCTATATATATTAGTTGGCCAATTAATTTCTTTCTATTTATAGTAGAGACAGGGTCTCAATCTTGCTTAGGCTGGTTTTGAACTCCTAACCTCGAGCGATCCTCCCGCCTCAGCCTCCCAGAGTGTTAGGATTACAGGCGTGAGCTACCTCGCCCGGCCTCATATATTTATATATCACTATTTATCACTATATAGATATCACATCATTAGTTACATATATGTGTACATATATATGAATATGGACACACAGACACACACGTTTCATTATCAGTCACAAACACCAGATGACTTATGGAATAAAATATCTGGGCCTTATCTGATTAAAATTCATTGCCATTATGCCCCCACTGGGTGACATTCCTGAGACCACACCTCTCAGACAGGCATGTGCCACTGACAGCATTGTGTCTTCCTTGTAACTGGGGAAACTGACCAAGTTGATTACGTCGTGAGCGAAAAAAGCTAGATACAGCGTTATATAGCTCTAGGATGATTATAACAATGTGAGAATGAATAAGTACATACGTTTTAGTTTGATGGTGTGATATGTCTGAACTTAAACAACATGATAGCAATCTATATAGAATTTTGTGCTATACAACTGCAGCCTGAAGGAGAGAACACGGCAGTGAACACGGTGATGGATGGCAGGTGCCAACTAGGAAACCAATTGGTCCTTAATTCTTGGTCCGTCCCTGTCATCTCACGATGGAGCTACTCAAATCTCAGGTCGCCTGTTCCTTCAACAGCCCCTTTCTCCTGGGCCCACACAGCCCCAGTTTCTTACCATCAAGTGTCCCCTGGTAGGTTTAACCCCTTCACGCCTGCCTGGGGCATCTTTTCATTTCTCTTTCTTTGCTCACAGCTTTTCTGGAACCACCTCCACAGACCTGGGTTACAGTCTCAGCCCCTCCGCTGGAGTCGTCCCAGTACCTATCTTGTGCTGTTGTCACATGGATCTCAGTGGAACATGTGTTCCTTCTATTACTGAGTAAAAGGACAAACACACAACGCCAGGTGAGCTATGTCAGCAGAGCCAATTTCAAAGGGAGGGTTATAGAGGATTTCTTTCTTTTTTTTTCTTTGAGACAGAGTTTCACTTTATTGCCCAGGCTAGAGTGAGTGCCGTGGCATCAGCCTAGCTCACAGCAACCTCAAACTCCTGGGCTCAAGCAATCCTGCTGCCTCAGCCTCCCGAGTAGCTGGGACTACAGGCATGTGCCACCATGCCCGGCTAATTTTTTCTATATATATTTTAGTTGGCCAATTAATTTCTTTCTATTTATAGTAGAGATGGGGTCTCGCTCTTGCTCAGGCTGGTCTCAAACTCCTGAGCTCAAAGGATCCGCCCACCTTGGCCTCCCAGAGAGCTAGGATTACAGGCTTGAGCCACCGCGCCCGGCCAATAGATGATTTCTGATGGAAGGTGTTTTAGTTGGGCCATTATTTTGATCCTCGGCTGAACAATGTCATGAGAAGAAAGGATAGTGTGAGGGAAGAGCCCCAGGACAACTCTGACACGCCAAGTTCAATTTCTCCTCAAAATAAACACCAAAAAACAATGACAGAGATCCGCATCAAAACAGCCCTTGTGCCAAGTCTTCCCGGGTTGAGAAGAGCCACTTGCTCTACTGTCAACAGAGACTTTTAAAACCAAAACCAGTCCCCTGGGTGTCCTAGGCCTACTGAGTACACGAGCTGGGAGGATTCCCATGTGTAAGACTGAAAACTGAGGCCACTTGTTATCCAATTTCACAGGCTCATGAGTGGAAAAAGTTACCCTTTTCATTAATTATGAAATAATCTAAGAGGTTCCAGGTTTATAAATGAAATGATATATTTGCCTTTGAAAACCCATCTGTTTTCCTTGGGTTTATCTGGAGTCTGTGGCAGAGAACACAAGAGCACCTGCTAGTTTGGGGGCCAGCTAGTGGCCCCGAACGGCCCCAGGTGTGTCTCTCGGCAGTCAGTGCAGCGAAAAACACCAAATAAGGAATCACAGAACTTTCACTCTGGTCCAGGTGTAAACACCTGGTCTAGGTTTCTTCATCTGTAAATAAGTCTGATCTAGACCTTCTCCAAAGCCCATTCCAACAAGATTCTGTGGGTCTGGGACTGGGTAGATACCATATATTCAAAGCCCAGGGTTAAGACATACATCCCAATTTTGAGGAAGTTACATTGCAGCGGCAAAAATAAAGCACATATGTGAATGTTAATAACACGACAAAGCAAGAATAACTTTGCTAAGTGTCAAATGAGTAAGACAGACAAATCCTCTGGAAGTTCATAGAAGAATGAGATTCTTCTGGCTGCGGTAGTTGAAGAACACTTCTCTGAAGAGGTGAGATTGAAGTGGGTCCATGCATCACGAGTAGAATGTCAACAGGTAAGAAAGAGGTTTCTTTCATAGGTATTCCAGGCGGGAAGCAAGGCATGGTCAGAGGCAAGAGGTAGGGAGGGCCAGGTGCCCCGAGAGACTAGATAGACTACTGAGCCAACCAGAAAGTTACTCTAGGAGCTTTAGCGTGTGTCAGAATCACCCAGAGCAGTGGTCCCCAGACTTTTTGGCACGAGGGATCAGTTTCACGGAAGACAGTTTTTCCACTAACCAGAGTAGGGGATGGTTTGGGGACAATTCAAGCACATCGCATTTACTGTGCAGTCAAGCCTCTCTGCTAATGATGATCTGTATTTGCAGCCGCTCCCCAGTGCTAGTATCACCGCCTCAGCTCCTCCTTAGATCACCAGGCATTAGATTCTGATGAGGAGCGTGCAACCTAGACCCCTCACATGCGCAGTGTACAGTAGGGTTCATGCTGCTATGAGAATCTAATGTTACCATTGATCTGACAGGAGGTGGAGCTCAGGCCATGATGCGAGCAATGAGGACCGGCTGTAAATACAGATGAAGCTTTGTCTTCTTGCTCGCCTGCCGCTCACCTCCTGCTGTGCAGCCCAGTTCCTAACAGGCAATCGACCAGTACTGGTCCCCAACCTGCGGTCTGGGACCACAGACCTAGGAGATTTGTTTGTACAGATCACTGGGTGTTACCTCTATTCTGTCTGATGAAGTAAGTCTGGGTGGTGCCTGAGAACTTGCATTTCTAACAGGTCCCTGGTGATACTGACCTGCTGTTCCAGGGATGACTATTTGATTTCAAACTCCTAACCTTGAGCGATCCTCCCACCTCAGCCTCCCAGAGTGCTAGGATTATAGGCGTGAGCCACTGCACTCAGCCCAGGGACTACTCTTTGAGAACCACTGTTTTGGCGAGCAGAAAGACACGGTAACACAGGGTCACTGAACATTCATATCACAATCTCTATTCTACCGTGGGCTTGGTTAAACCCTACTTCACACACCCTAATTCACTTTGGATGGTGATCATAATTACCTAAAGTTTCTCAGTAAATATTTTCAACTCAATCTGCCAGGAGAAGATGGAAATATGGAAGGAAATGAGTATTTTTGGAGAGGCTTCCTACTTATCAAATGCTTTCCAGAATGACCTCATTTCATTCCCACATCATTCCCATCAGATAAACACTATGATCCCTACTTCACAGATGAACAAACTGGGGCCCAGAGACTCTGAGTGCCTTACCCAAGGTCCAATGACAGGGCGGGGATCCATGAAGTGCCAGAACAATCTTACACTCCAGCATTAAGAAATCAGTGTGGAGGTCTGACCACCTTTGAATGCTCTTCAAAAGAGGGCAATGGGTCAAGGAGTCTGGAGATGGGTATTATTTCTGTCTAAAATCAGGTCCAGAGATACATGAACAGTCATCTGTGCTGCGTATTGTAAGAGTCACAAGAGAAGGGCAAAACCGACCAGACCATGTTATCTACAAATGGTGGGGGAAAAACATCTTGCAAACAATGACTGCAGGATATTCACGTGCCCCACAAGAGTGCTCCATTTCAAAGGAATACCTTCATGTTTTCAGTTCAAATACCAAGCCAGCCAGCCAGCCAGTGAGCATGGCCTGGAAATCTGAGATGGTAAGCAAAACCACTGCTTCTCCTTATTTGGATAAATAACAGCCTCGAAGACAACCAGTTTGGGAGCTGAGCATGCCCGCAGGCTGGGCTTGGCGGGCGTCTCTGCCCACACCCTGCAATGCTTCGTGCTGCACCGACAGCTGGAGGAGTTTAGGCAAAGATCAGCCAATCCCGTCTTCCCCACTGGTTCCAATACTGGACAGGAGCTTCCTCCTCAGAGACAAGATCTGCTTCCCTGTGTCCCGACAACAAATGTCCAGGACTTTATGAGTAGCTCATGAGAAACAGACAGCTACTGGGCCAGCGACTCCACACAAAGAAGTCACGCTCCATAAGACACAATGCCCAGGCCAGGCAAGGGGTGGACGCTGTCTAGTTGCTCCCCTATACACTGTCCCCAGAAAGGAAGGACTTCTGTGCTACACGGGAGGTAAGGCACGTGAAGAAAATGCTCTGTAATCCATGGAGCGCTTTGCAAAGTTCATGATTAGTACCAAGAGTTTTCAACTCATTTTAAAGAGAAACAAGATCTAGGCTGAACCAAAAGTAGCTTCTATTCCCCTGATGCCCCACCCAACCTCCTGCCCATTTTTATTTTTATTCTCTTCCCAGAAAGTAATCTTGGGGCAAAATTTCTCCTAGAGAGGACAGAAATATAAAGGTCAATAAATAGAAGGGGCCTTCTTAAAATTAGGGTAAGACACTGGCTCCATTTGGATGACTTCTCCTCAGATGCACTGGAGTATACAAATTAGTTTCCAGATATTTTTTTTTTCTTTAAAAAAAAAAAAGCTTTTAATCATCCTCATCAATCAGCACTGCTCTGTACCATCATACTGGAGGGAGGCAGGAGGGTGCGGTGAAGTGCGCACTGGATTATGACTCAAAAGGCTTGGTTTCTCCTCCAGAGAATGTCTTACCAGCAGTGGTCTCGTGACAGTGACTGTGGTCCTGACATTGAACTTCTCTAGGGGCCCGATCCTGCTGCTAAGCTGGCTCACACTTACGATTCCGGTGCTGTCAATATCCAATGAGCTCGGTCACTGGTACCACATTGTGATCGACATGCATTATTATCAACAGCACACGCCTGCTCCATGAGTTGGGGGGCAGGGCAAAATGAGTAAAATGGATAATATTCACCGTAATATATATTCATAGGAGGATGAAGAGAATGACACATTCTTTTATGAAATACAAGAACTCACAAAAGAATGGAGATTCTGAATGCAGCCAGTGTAAGGACACAGAGCTGTGTCATATCCCAAGACAGCAACCAATTATACGCTGTAGACTCACGTTCAAGAAGACACTTCTCCTTATTCCCATTCCTAAATTAATTGATTCAGAATCCAGATCAGGCTATGTAAAAGACTCCTCGTTCGTTTCATACTGGTATGACAAGTAGACTCAAATTTCAGAGCCTTATAATTATGAGACACGTGATTATCTACATCTCATTTTGAATTATTCTCACTCCCTTCTCATCTTGTCACCTGGGAGCACATCTTTCGGGGAATCATGTCCTTACCTGCCTGCTGCCAGAAGAAAAGTTTTGGCTGGTGAGGAGGAGGCTGAACCAGTTAGCTCAAGATAAGTTTTTGGATGTTCTCAGAATTTCAACCATATTATCTATTCTAGTCCTGTTCCGCATTTATATTAAAAACAGGGATCTGGAGGCTTTAGGATAGTTCTTGATAGGAAAACATTTATCTTGCAATATAACTCAAAATTAATTTTTGGCATTTTTTTTTTGGCACAGCCAAGAATGGTGATTTAATGCAAATGTAGAGATGTTTTGTTATTGCATATATATGCCAAGACAGCTTCACACTTATACTCACTGTAGCTATATTTAAAATATAACATTATATTTGGGTAGTTTTTATATTAAGATCCTCTCTCTATATAGGAGTACATATCTGTCGATAAAAATTCCGTGCCAAAATTAAAAATATCAAAATTCCACATCTGACTCATTTTTCTGCTTTAGTCTCAAAGTGATACTGAATAGAAATTTCACTAAATTTCCTCGGATCATTGTTACGAATAATAAAAATACAGAAACATTTTAAAACAACATATTTCAGTCTTAAAATGGTCAGATTAACATAATTATAGCCTTAGGTTGCCAAGAGTGCCACATTTTTCATTTTCATGAGAATGCAGAGGTTTTCTCGGATCACAAGCTAATAGGCTCTTTGGTCTAAATATATACGGTGAAATCTGCGGCAAATTTCTGAAGCATTAAGGTCTGAACCCTGTAGATATCTGCTGAGTAAATTACGCTGCAGTGGAGTTTTTGTTTTGTTTTGTTTTGCAGTTACACAGCTGCTAGGAAATGTATTTTTAGATTTGCTTCTAAAAGCAAGCAAAAATGGTATCCACTTGGTGGATATGTGTCCATCATGTTCCATCAGTGCCTGCTGCACGGGGTCAACCGTCTACAGAATGTTCTATCCGGTGCCCCTTGTTCCTCACCCGTGAATGCAAGGACTGGCACTCGGCGAACATTCTAGACGGAGTTCTCAGACCCTGCCCACAAACCCTATGTTGCAGAGATAGCACATTTCCTGAAAAACATGCACAGAAGTTTAAGACCCCTAATAGATCAGGCCCCTGCTATTTCTAAACTAGATGTCACCCTTTCGCTGACATCATTATGATTTCTTTTTTTTTTTTTTGAGACAGAGTCACACTTTGTTGCCCAGGCTAGAGTGAGTGCCGAGGCGTCAGCTTAGCTCACAGCAACCTCAAACTCCTGGGCTCAAGCGATCCTCCTGCCTCAGCCTCCTGAGTAGCTGGGACTACAGGCATGCGTCACCACGCCTGGCTAATTTTTTCTATATATTTTTAGTTGGTCAATTAATTTCTTTCTATTTTTGGTAGAGACGGTGTCTTGCTCAGGCTGGTTTCGAACTCCTGACCTTGAGTGATCCTCCCACCTCAGCCTCCCAGACTGCTAGGATTACAGGCGTGAGCCACCGCGCCCGGCCATCATTATGATTTCTTATTGTTGTTTGGGTTTTTGTGTGGCGGCTCTCCCGACTACTCTATCCAGGGCAGATGAAAAGGAACAGGTTCAAAGGGTGAAATCAGAGCAAGGCAAAGCATGACCTTTGATGTCACCGCCAAAGAAAAAAAGAGAGGAAAGAAGTCACATACACGTGTTGATCAACCCAGCTGAACGTATTTTGTGTATTTCAGGAATAGGGTGGGGGCTGCCTGTGCCATGGGAGGGGATCCACCAGCTTCAATGACAACCTTGAAATTTACACCTTTTATCTGGGGAGGACTTGAATAAATAAATCTACACAAAAATGATTTAATGAGTAGCTCTTCTTTTGTGCTAATAAGATGTTGAAGGTCTTGAGAATTCTTAAAGGAGAATTAGATTTGATTCTGACATTAAAATGGTTAATTTTTTTTTTTGAGTCAGAGTCTCACTCTGTTGCCCCAGCTAGAGTGCTGTGGTGTCAGCCTAGCTCTCAGCAACCTCAAACTCCTGGGCTCAAGCGATCCTCCTGCCTCAGCCTCCTGAGTAGCTGGGACTACAGGCATGCACCACCATGCCCGGCTAATTTTTTTGTATATATATTTTTAGTTGGCTAATTAATTTCTTTCCATTTTTAGTAGAGATGGTCTCGCTCTTGCTCAGGCTGGTTTTGAACTCCTGACCTTGAGCGATCCTCCCACCTCAGCCTCCCAGAGTGCTAGGATTACAGGCGTGAGCCACCTTGCCCAGCCTAAAATGGTACATTTTTTTCCAACTGCATAATCTATAAAGAAGTTTTGCTCTTTCCCTTCATGAATCCCCTATTTGCACTTCATCTTAAAGCCTTGGTATCTACACTCGCTGCATTACCAAGATATAGTCACCACTGCGGCGGTGTCCTTATACTAGCCGTATTGGAACCAATTTAATAATGTTCTTAAAGTCAGTTTTAAATTGATTTTTTTTTCTCTCCTTCATTGTGACCTAAGCAATAATATTCACTCTCAGGTTCTCTGTGCTACCTATCTTTGCAACACTCATGAAAAACATGACATAATTATTAAAATTTAAAAACCTGCCAGCCAAAATCACTGGCTGTCGTGAAGAACAACGTTGGACGTAGTTTAAGTAGTAGTATATTAAAGTTTCAAACAGAGTGATTGGAGGAGCTATTTGTCATGGCAAAGACGCTGATTTTTAAAATAATGCTACAATACTGTACAACATTTCTGAGTCAATATTGCTTTACTCAAAGTATCTCATAATTCGAAGCAGCTGCTATTTTTCAGTTGACCTGGTGGCCTATTCTCCTTCCATAAAAATACTGGTTAATCTAAATCTGGTTAGTTCAAAATCCATTTATTTTGGGGCCAGGCTCATGCATTTCCGATTAATGAGCTCTGGCCCTATGACATGATCTCTGGTTCTTTTTTGGTAAGATAATCTAGAGGAGAGAGAGAGAGAGAGAGAGAGAGAGAGAGAGAGAGAGAGAGAGAGAGAGAGAGCTGTCCTGCTTTCTGGAGGGTAAGTGAACGCTGGCCATACCCAAATGCCATAATGGAGGCTAAGAGAAGTCAACTAAATAGATAGTGTTTTCCTAAATCAATCAAGAAAACAAAACTTTCAAACCCAGAGGGAGGAGAACAAAAGTAGGGACTGGCTTGACAAGAGTCTGGTCTAGACCAGTGGTCCCCAACCATTTTGGCACCAGGGACCAGTTTCATGGAAGCCAGTATTTCCATGGACCGGGGGTGGGGGTGGGGCAGAACTCTGCAGTCCGGTCCCTAATAGGCCATGGACTGGTACCAGTCTGCAGCCTGGGGGTTGGGGACCGCAGGTCCAGGGGGCAGGTGGCTTGAGCACCACCCTATTTTTTATCACTTCCTTCTTTTGAGATCTCAACCAAGTCACTCCAACTACTCTGGGTTGCTTGGGGTCTCAACTTCCAGGTGAGTGGGTTATCAAAGAGGACGCCTAAGACTTTCTTTCTGCCTCGAAAACCCTACGACTCCAGATAAGTCGGGCCTATTCCTCAAAAGCAGACAAGAGTATCACTCCTGCAAATTACACAGAAGCAAAGGAATCACCTACCCCTTGGGGAAAAGTAGGACAGAGACGAAATGTGTTACCAGCAGGTGATATGTATCTTAAAAACATCTTTCCTCTTTCAAAGATTAACATGTGCTTCCCCCACCCCCAAATTTATATAAAAGTAACACATGTTCGCTTGAGAAACTTTAGAAGAAGCATAAAGTGAAGAATTGTCACCTGGAGGCCCTCATGGGGTGGGGTCTTGGACCCAGGGAACCTAGGCTGATGTGGCACGGAACAGTCTAGAACAGTCTGGGCTGTTCTGATGGGGACCCGCGAAGAACACAGGAAAGCAACACCCCAGCACGACAAGAACAAACAGGTGCAAGGGACAAGATCTGAAAATGCAAGGATATACACCCCCAGTCCAAGGCAATTTCTGCCAACATCTATATTATAAGGGCAAGGAAAAGAGACCTGGCTTGGGTTTCAAAGGGGAGAGGGGTGTGGCGGGAACCTCCCAGTGCACTCCAGCCAGCAGCGGCTGGGGACCCTTCAGGACCTACGCCTGGCGCCTGCTGGGGGAGGAGGAGCCTTTGGTCCAACCGCCTTTCAGGTGTGTTGGTTGTGCAGCCAGCCCTGGGCTCCACACTGCAATGGGCTGGAAGCCAGTTGCCTGGATCCCCCAAGCCCCAACTCTCTGTGTGACAGCAGCTGCACGCCCTGTGGACGCTGGTACTTTGCATAACAAATCACCAGGATATTTTTGCTGCTGCAGGGAGGAGGTAGGAAGAGCAAAGGCCAAGGTGAAGTTCAATGTCCAAGGTGAAGTTCTGCCTTGGAGATGGCTCAGCCAGCTGCCCTGGCCCCAGACACCCTCACCCCAGAACCCCTCACCTTCAGCCTTTTTAAACATTCTTCCTGTTTCCCTGCCCTGCCAGTAGCCTAA
This sequence comes from Mirza zaza, assembly GCA_008750895.1. Classification (NCBI taxonomy): domain Eukaryota; kingdom Metazoa; phylum Chordata; class Mammalia; order Primates; family Cheirogaleidae; genus Mirza; species Mirza zaza. The sequence continues at coordinate 49,665 of VSMD01011991.1, read as the reverse complement.
AGGGACAGGCACCATTGGCCACTCTCCATTCAAAGATATCTTCTTGCTCCCAAATCAAACTCACTAATAAGCTCCCTGCCCTGTCCCATGAAAACATTTTTTTTTTAATGAGCGACACAGCACAGGAAGCAAAGAAAAAAGCAGGAAAGGTGTCTGCACTCAAGAGGAAAGGGTAGTTTATCCAAAATGCTCATTTGCCATTGCCTCGCTATCTAATGGTCACTGTTTTTATTTCACTCTGATAAGTTTTCACCAGATCCCTGGATAAACAACCAGTCTGATACTAGGTTTTGGATGGTATAGATCTTAATTAAAAAAAAAACACAAACCAGAAAAGTGCAAGATAATTTATCTTGAAGCCAAATAAACATTAATTATTATTATTATTTTTCAAGATAAGTTATCTGTATCTGACTCCAAGTTCTCAGCTACTAAGCTTGTGCAGTGCACAATCTAGAAACCTGGAGTGTGGAGACAGCCTGTATTTAAAGCCAGCTGTGCTACTTACTAGTGTGTGACCTCGTTACTTAATCTCTCTTGGCCTCAGTTTTCCAGTCTTAAAATGGGTATAACCCTATGCTGTAGGGTTATTACAATGACCAAATGAAATAGTATATATTAGTTAGACCACGTTAGATAACAACTTCTCACATATATTAACTCATCCATTGATTAGGATAAAGATATTCACAATAATATGGATAAGTAGCTCCATGTAACTCTAAAGGAATCAGTCTGACTCAAAAAGACATCACTCTTATTTCCTTTAAAAGAAATCAGTGCAAAATATTGTGTTGAACTACTGCAAGAGTGAGACGGAATAGTTATCTCAGTAAGATTTCTGCCAAAGACTTATTCAGGTAACAATTAAAGCTAATATAACAAGCTTGTATCTGTTACTTAAAAACTGTAGGATTTTTTAATGTTATTTCATAAGGCTTACACTGGTAGTTGTTTAAAAAAATTTTTTTTTCAAAACCAAGATCAAAGCTATTTTTACCCTAAGATTTAAAGTGATTTTCACAAGAACGGAATGCCAAATCATTTTTCCCTAGAATGCTGAAGGACACATACTAATTCCCTCCCTTGTTTGTACCACGCTTTCAAATTTTCTACATTTGCTCAGAAACCGAATGCAAGTCAATAGCTTTGTGAAAACACTGAAAACTGTCACAAGACACATAAATCAATGAGACCTGTACGAGCAAACTATGTTGACACTTTAAATTCTTTTTCTAAATTGTAAGGTTAAACAGAAACTAGATCATAAGATTTATAGATTGGAGACAGCCCACTGTAATTTAAGTGGATTTTAAAAAACCGACTAATGCCCATAACAAAGAGGTTTCCTTCTAAGCAGCGTGCAAGAAGTTAAAATAAAACCTGAAATTGCAATTCCTTATTGTATTGAACTTGAACACGGAAGACAATTCCATGTAAATGTGCCAAGGCGTGACCAAAAAAAATTCTGAAGATTATATTTTATCATAAAGGCACAATTCTTACCTTACATTTTCCGTGAACCTTTCTTTTCTAGAAGAAACTTTTTAGACTTGCAGAGACCTTGAAACCACTCATCTTTCGCATGCTTCCAGCTCTGCCTGTCTTCCTGGTGACTAACTGCAGGCTTGGGTTTTTTTTTTACAGAAGGAAGCTTTTAGTCAAAATATGTGGTTTAAAGGAGCGGTATCCACCCTTGTTAAAACTATTTCACGGACATTCAGAGGTTTTGTTTCTACTCTATGAAAGTTAAATCTGAGTAGGAAGGCATTTTTCCTGTCCCGGAAATCAGCATAACTAAAACCAATGCTGAGCTAACGAGAAATGTTTCTTCCATGTGTTCTGTCTGGCAGAATCTGCAAGCCATATCAAGGAAACACGTGATGTTTATAAATACAATATGGCTCATGTTGTCATAACCTTTCAATGACAAAAAAAAAGTACAAGGAAAAGCAAGCAGCCACGCAGGGAAGATGAGATTTGTATCGCTTGGAAGCTGCGTACGAGATGTGCATATATTACCCCTTCTTGCTTTTTAAAAACTAAGACTTTATAACTGGAAGCAAGGAGGGAAGAAAAAAATAGCTACCATGTTTCTGGATAGCCACTACATTCGAATGTGTCTGCCTAGCCAATCATGTCAATAAGAGAACTTCCTCATCAATTGCAATAGAAATATCTTTTTGCCTCCCAGAAAGGCATAATATATTAATAAAAGGTGCGTCATTTGGTATATCACTCATAAGAGAGTTCCATAGTGTTAATTCAGGCAAATAATAGAACGAAAGCAAGGATTTTGCATAACCTGAACTGATGCAAAAAAATTGTAGATGTCTGTATTATTATTGATTATTGACTTTTTATCATTATATCTTCAGAATCTTGCAGGAGTGCCCAGGTGAGAGAGAGGAGGGTCTCATCTTGGGTGGCTGAATCAGAACCTTTACAATAATGAAGTTAGGTTAACTGTTCTCGAATCAGCATCCCTATTTTATATTAAATAAGTTTGGAGTTATTTGAAATACCAACTACCAACTCAATCTAAAACCAAGATCTCCCCTAGCGAGTTATAATATAAACACAGCAAAACAAGATCTGTCTTGTTTCAATGTGTTATCTAGAGATTTACCTTACTTTCTACCCTAGGTGAGTTTAACCCAGAAAACCACCCCTGCCCAAATAAAAGGGTAGATAAGTGTGCATTTCTGACAATTGCTTATTTTAATCTGACAAAGCTAGACTTTTTTTTTCTTTATTGTTATTCACATCTTAAACTTCAGTGTTATGAACTGCTATCAGATTATACCGATGGAATGGGGAGTTTTGTTAGGACAAGTAGACATTCTTATTTCTTGTTTTGGGCAGCAAACAATACCAGGATAAACTAGGAAATGGGCTGTAAACCTCGAATGTTTACATTTACAAATCATTGCATCAATCTTAGAAGATAAGGCAGGGACTGAAGGTCTGTGATAGGAAAGTGCTGATGTAAGTATCTTTTCCCATCCAGATAGTTAACAAGAATCTACTCTGGGAGGGACACTGTCTGGGAGAGTTGGGGGGCATATAAAAATGAATGAAATGGAAACCTTGCTACCAAAAATCTTAAGAGTTGGAAGGCAGGGAGGTGGAATTTTATGGAAATTCCAAGAAGGGACGGTGGTGAGGTTTGGAGAAGAGCGGACTGAAAGAGGCTCGATGAGGACAGTAGCTTTTGAGTTCGGTCTTTGGAAAGGGGTGACCCAGAGACACAAACAATGATGACAGCAGTGACAGTAGTGAGAAAGGACAGTAGGAACCCCCAGGTGTGATTAAGAAGGGCCAGTTTGAGAGCTGGCCTGCCGAGCTGTGTGGCTTGGAGCATGTTCACTCGCCTCTCTAGGCCTTGGCCTCCACTCTGGAAACAGGAGACTAGTAAGAATCCCTCTCACGGTGCAGAATTGTGAAAATCAAATGAGAGTGAATACAAGCAAAATGCATAGCACGGTGCCTGGCACAGGGTAATCACGAGTGTTAGTTATTAATACAACTGTCGCTGTGTAGGTGAAGGGGGTGCTACGGTTGGCCCAAGGGAGATCTCAAACAAATAAAAGAAAATTAGCTACGAGAGTTTTCTCTAACTTCCATTTCTATGGGATTCTTTTCTCTTCCATTTTTATGGGATCACTACATCCTCCCCAATCCCAAACCCTTCTTTTGAACCAGAGCACTGCCCTGTGGACAAAAGAGCTTTGAGTTCTGTGGCCACTGAAGACACATGTACTACGTAGGTACACGCTTCTTTCTCTTTTCTCTCTCTTTTTTTTTTTTTTTTGAGGGGGGTGGGTATCTTTTTAGTGCAGTCAGAAGAGAACAGAATGGAGCAAAGTGAAATATAAAAAGATGCCATGAAATAGATACGTAAGAGAGATAAGGACTGAAACAAATATTAATAAATGATATTTTGCATGTTCTTATTAAGAGCATCATTTCAAATCTTGCAAAAATTAAATGGAAATATCAAGAAGACAGGCTGTGGACTGAATACAAAGACACAGAAAGGAGTGAGTTTGAATCTGATGTCTGACGATTATCAGCTATGGAGCTTGGGAAGGGTCTCTTAGGCCTCAGTTTTACGATCTGTAAAAATGGAGTCAGTCTGTTTGGCCTGTGGAATTGCTGACTAATATAAATAATACTAATTTGTAAAGTACTTAACACGTTACTCCACAGACACACAAAGGTCTGTCATCTTATGGTCAGACAACAATGGTACAGAAAGAACACTATTTATATCCTGACAGATTCTGCAAAGAAATTAATAGAATTCACATACATTTTTATGATTTTGAAAAAAAGAAAAAGAAAAAGATGAAGAGTCAAAGTGAAATGTGTGACAAAAGAAGACGAAAGTAGGAAAATTAAGAAGAGAGGCCAGGAATGAAGCCAACACACAAAATACACGCCACGAACGTCTGTATCTGTGCAGAGTGGGTGGGCCGAAAACTTAATTCTAAGCTTTGGAGTAGAAACAAAAAGAGGGAAAATGATCACTTACATGATTCAAAGATTTGTCCATATGATAAAAATAAACCAAGAGAAGCACAACTATTTCTAGCCGTGAGAACAGAAATTTTTACAGTGGGTCCTCGTTAATGACAGAAAATGAATAATATGGCCTTTATAGCACTGTCATTAAAGTACTAAAAGCGTCACCCCATTTAACAAGTGTTTACATTCACCACGGGTTAGCATGCCACCCCTGGCTTTCAGCTTTTGAAGGGACACAAAGTCAGACACGGTACGGTTTGTGCCTTTGAAGAACTTACAATCTTGCGAATGAGATGAACGTGCACCTAAATGATCGAAACACAGGAAGCATGTACGACATGCCCCCAAAAGGGAAAGGTTAAATCTAACAGAGCATTAGGGAAAGCTTCATGGAGTCGGCAAGTCTTTTATTTGAGCTCTAAAAGCAAGTTTTTATTTTTTTTAACATTTTATTATGCAATTTTCAGAATAGAAAAAACTAGAAAAAAAAAGGAAGGAACTCCTATCATCTAGCTTCTTGACATTTTCAACATTTTAACCATTTTATTTCATCTACTTCCACCTTTCTTTTTTTTTTTTTTTTTTGGTTTGCTGCAGTATTTGAAAGCAAATCCCATTCATCATGTCCTTTAACCTGTAAATACTTTAGTATGTCTCGTTTTTTAAAAACATAACCACCGGCCTATTATTATGCCCGACAGAATTACCAGTGATGACATTACTTAATATCCTCTGACTCCGAACACATGTTCGAATTTCCCAGATCGTTTTAAAGACGTCTTTTACAGTCGCCTCCTTCCACTTCAGATCTGGACGCGGCGCATGTGGCATGTTTGGTTGTCACAGTACAGGGGACCCCTTAGGAACGTGACCGGGCCCCCTCCCCACCCCACATTTCTTTATGCCAGCAATGTGCTGAAGGAATGGGACAATCGTCCTGTGATATGTTAGTTGGGCGGAATTTGGTAGGGCAGACATGTGGGGAGGGATTGGGCATTTCGGACACTTGGAAGAGGAGGACAGGAGGACGCAATGGGGGGGGGATAAGTGTGAGGGGCCCAGTAAAGAAATGACGAGTGCTGTTCACTGCAACAGCACAGCTGTGGCTAGGAGCCAGGGATGTGGGGCCACACTGCCTGGGTTCGAATCTCAGGTCTGCCACTCTCTAGCTTTGCGGCTTTGGAAAAACTTCATAACATAAGCCGTTGTTTCATCAGCTGTAGGTATGGGGGTTTATACCCATATCTGCCTCAGAAATTTTATCTTGTGGATGAAATAAAATTATCCATGAACGTGCTCAATAAATGCTCAAATAAGTTAGCTATTGTAAGAGTAGAAGCAGCCCTGGCAGACAGGAGGGGATGAGCTCTGGTGATTAGTTGGATGCACTGAAGAACAAGTGTCAGGCAAGAGAAGAATCGCTGATAATGCAATGTTTGAAATACCCCCTTGCACAATTCCCAAAACATGCACGGGTGCACACGCGTGCACACAAACACACCATCGCAGCCCCCCCATCCTTCAAAAGACAGAGAATCAAGAAAGATAAAGACTTGGGGGGAAAAGATTAGAAATGTATTCTTCCAAAGGATACACTTGAAACACTGAAATATCCACGTGAAGACAGCCACTGAGAAGTTGGACATTTGTGGGAGGCTGAGGCAGGTAGGATCGCTTGACCTCAGGAGTTTGAGACCAGCCTGGGCAACATAGTGAGACCCTGTATCTACAAAACATAAAAAATCAGCTGGGCCTGGTGGAGCGCACCTGTAGTCCCAGTTACATGGGAGCATGGGGGGGGGGAAGGGGAGGATTGTGTGAGCCCAGGAGTTGGAGGCTACAGTGAGCTATGATGATGCCACTGCACTCTAGCCTGGGAGACATAGCAAGACCCTGTCTCTTCAAGAAAAAAAAAAAAAAGAAAGAAAGAAAGAAAGAAGAGGGGCATTTGGGTCTTGAATTCTGTATATGGTAGAGCTAAGGATATAGTTTCAAGCATCATCCACATTAATATAATGGTTAAATTAGCAGTAAGGTAAAAATCACAAGTGCAAACGTTCAGATAAAAAATGATCAAAACAAAGAAAACCAAACTCCAAACTGGTAAAGCCAGCCTGAACACACTGAAGACCACGTAGAGGGCAAGAGAAAGGAGTTAGTGAATGAAGGAGGCTGAGGCGTGTTTGAACATAGACACGCGGGGAGGTGGGAGCCCGTGGTCTCAGGGGACACCATTCACAGCGACAAACACAGAGCTCCATGGGAGGGGGCTGGGAGGAAGCTGTCATTGGAGAAGCAGGGCCAATTCAGGGAGTGGGTTCAAAATGCAAATGTGGCAGTTGTCTGCATACAAATGAAAATTAAAGACACAGAAGTAAAATTAAGGGGAAGAGAGAAGAGGGACAGTATTCAATGACGAGAACAGAGATTCTTGGGACGTAATCTCAAAGCACACAAGAAGGTGGAGAAGCCCCCAAACTATGAAAAACCCACCGGGTTTGCTGAAAAGGAAGTCACCCTTAAAACAGGACAATTGTCCGACTCCTTCAACAAACTGTTGGTATGAGAAAGTCTACCCTCTGAGAGCCACAAAATGCAACGGTTCGTCTCTGAGTTGTCCGTTGGGGCATTAGAAACCCTGTGAGCACACACATCAAGTTTGCAAAAGGGCCTGTTCCATAACAAAAGCCACACGATTAAATCAGACCAGGGTGACACGCAGAAGACCAGGAAGCTGGCGTGCTGAGTTCCAGCCGAGAACCACAAGTCTCATGAGACCCACGAGCCTCAAATCAAATGCTCAGCTAGGTGCTAAGTGAAAGACCAGACGCATGTCCCCTGCCACGCACACATTCCACGCACGCCCGGAGGCCCAGTCTGACTCCATTCCCACTATAAAACCGCTCGGGGACCACCGCCCGCCTAGATACAGAGTCTTGCATTTTCTTTTCTTTCCAAGGCAAGATTTTAAACGCACTGTTTAACGCAGGCGTCCTCAAATTATAGCCCTCGGGCCACATGCGGGTGTTTTTGCTCATTTGTTTTTTTACTTCAAAATAAGATAAGATATGTGGCGGGGTGTGGTGGCTCACGCCTGTAATCCTTGCACTCTGGGAGGCCGAGGTGGGAGGATCGCTCAAAGTCAGGAGGTCGAAACAAGCCTGAGCAAGACACCATCTCTACCAAAAATAGAAAGAAATTAATTGACCAGCTAAAAATATATATAGAAAAAATTAGCTGGGCATGGTGGCACATGCCTGTAGTTCCCAGCTACTTGGGAGGCTGAGGCAGGAGGATCGCTTGAGCCCAGGAGTTTGAGGTTGCTGTGAGCTAGGCTGATGCCACGGCACTCACTCTAGCCTGGGCGACAAAGTGAGACTCTCTTACTCGAGGGGGGAGGGGGAGCACGGGCAATATATGTAACCTTAACACTTGTACCCCCATAATACCCTAAAATAAAAAAATAAAAAAAACATTAAAAAATACATAAATAAACGCATAAGTAAATAAATAAAAAAATAAGATATGTGCAGTGTGCATAGGGATTTGTTCATAGTTTTTTTAAAACTATACTCCGGCCCTCCAATAGTCTGAGGGACAGTGAACTGGCTCCCCGTTTAAAAAGTTTGAGGACCCCTGGTTTAAGGGGTGTCTCAGAGGCCCCTGCGGGGTCCTGGTGTGGCTGTTGTTGCCACTCTGCTTGTCCCAGCCAATGTTTTTCATGCGACGCGTGTTTACTGGCAGTAAGTGCACAGGTGTGGGGTCGGATCCAGGTGTTCCCCGGAGGCTGAGGAGTGAGGTCTGACGTCTGGGTGCAGTGAGCGACTCACGCAAACAGTCGACGTTGAATTCCTTCCTGGCCACGGTCATGCTGCAAACACGCGGGAGTCGTGGTTTAGTCTATAGCAATCGATCCTTGCTGTGGTCTCTGTTTCTGTTCCTTGCTGTGAACCACAGACCCTCCTGCAGCTGGGCTCCTGGCAGAGATCACCTGAACGTCCTGTCCTTTAATGGCAATGCAGCCACATGCACCAGGAAAGGAGAAAGAATTCCAACCTCCAGAGCCAAAAGGTGAGGCCAAATGAATTGCATGCCTTTTAGTGTCTGGAATCCTCGAATTGGGACCAAGTTGCAAACTGCAGGCAGGATCACACCTAGCCGGTTTTGAAACCACCTTCTATGTCTAAGTCGTCTACACTTTCTGTTGGATACATGATGACCATTTGTTGTCCCCTCATCTGGGGACAGGGGTGCTTTTCTCACACAGACAAACTGGTGGGGCCTGGGGAACTGTGAAAGCGACCACGAGGGTGTCATCTTAGAGTAAAACCCGAACGACTTTGCTGAGACCCCCAGCACAAGCTCTGCATTCTAATCGGCTTTGTTCACGGGGTTAATATTCCACTCTCTCCATCCTCACGCTGGTCTGCGTGGAGGCGCCACACCTGCTTGCGATCTAAAGCAGGTGTCCTTCCCAGTCACAGACAGGCCCCCCCGAGGTGGTGCTGGGGCACCTCTATGGAAATGGCCTGGAGTGACAGACACGGAACTCCGAGCACCACACAACTCCAGTCCAGCCCGAAGGAGGGACGTATCCCAAAATAAAGACATCCCAGGGAGCAAAGACTCTCATAAATGCTGGCCAGGCATGGTGGCTCACGCCTGTAATCCTAGCACTCTGAGAGGCCGAGGCGGGTGGATTGCTCAAGGTCAGGAGTTCAAAACCAGCCTGAGCAAGAGCAAGACCCCGTCTCTACTATAAATAGAAAAGAATTAATTGGCCAACTAATATATATAGAAAAAATCAGCTGGGCATGGTGGCACATGCCTGTAGTCCCAGCTACTCGGGAGGCTGAGGCAGGAGGATCGCGTGAGCCCTGGAGTTTGAGGTTGCTGTGAGCTAGGCTGACGCCACGGCACTCACTCTAGCCTGTGCAACAGAGTGAGACTCGGTCTCAAAAAAAAAAAAAAAGACTCTCACAAATGCCACTGAGAAACAGGATAACCAAGCGATAAAAGGCAGAGGCAGGTGCCATCACATTTGGTCCCTGCTTCATGACTGGCGCGACCTGATCTGTCTTCACGTGGCTTGGGTTTACATCTAGAGGGAAACCATATAAATAAGCCTCCGCCCCGATATTTTTTTGAAGTGGTAACACAGCCGTCACTTCAAATCACACATCACTTGTGACATAAAAAAGCAGCAGTTGAGTACGTGAGATGCCTTTTCCTCCAAAGCGTGGGCTGGGTTCCCATAATGTCATCACAGCTATTCCAGTCTGGAGTCACACAGAGATCCTTCGAGATCCTTCTAGCACATTCCACAGTGGACCTCCTGGCCTCTTCTTTGGTCCTAAACTCACGTGCCCTGTGTAGAATGCAGAGCCATGGTCCCCTAAAGATGTCTGCATCATAATCCCGTAAACCTGTGAGTACCTTAGCGGTTCCATGGAAAAGGGAGATTAAAGATCACTCATTCACCAGCCTTAAAATAGGGAGATTTTTCTATAGTATTGGGTACGCCCAATGTAATCATAGGGTCCTTAAAAGTGGATAAGGGAGGCTTAGAGATGTGACCATAGAAGCAGGGTCAGAGGAATGCTATTGTGCTGGGGTTGAAGACAGAGGAAGGGAAATGCAAACCAAGAAATGGGGTGACCTCCAGAAGCTGGGGGAGGGGCAGGGAAGGAAACAGATTCTCTCTAGAAGCCTCCAGAAGAGAACGCAGCCCAGCCAGTGACACCTTATTTCAGCTCAGTGAGACCTGTGACAGTCTACAGATTCTAGAACCATAAGTAAGATAGTAAATTTGTGTTGTTTTGAGCCTTGAGTCACTAAATTCATCCTAATTTGTTACAGCGACAACAGGAAACTCATACATGCTGTCAGGAAGCAGAGACAGCCTCATTCAGGAACAATACAATTCCAGGGCAGAGTAGTGCCTGGGTTTCTTTGGCAATAAAACCTATTAGTTTATTTATTTATTTTTCTAGTTAAACTTGAGCATTCAGCCGAGGGCTAATCCACAGACAAGATGAGAAAAAATGGTGCAAAATCTTCTAAATTTGTGTGTGTGTGTGTGTGTGTGTGTAGAGGGTATACAACTGAGAAGCTAATCTTCTTACCTCCCATTTTTGCTACCTGGGAATGTAGCACTATTTTTAGAAACTCAATCCCTTTCTAGTGGCCCTGCATTACTGTGATCTTAAAATCAGTTTTTTCAATGTCCTCTTCTTTTTCCTTCCAAACATCCCTCTGTGCTTTGAAAGTTTGGATAATCTCCCAAGATGATCTACATCTAGAGAACTGAACTTCCAAGTCATGCAGATTTTCGTATTCTTCCCTCAGCATGGTTTAGGGAAGATTTGATAATATTTAATACAGTGCAATAGAGCTAAACTCCAGAATTAGAAGGTGAGAAATTAAATTAGAAAGCTAGGACTTGGAATCACTAACGTGAGAACATGAATAGATTTTCCGTGCAATTGTACACTTTTTTGTTTGTATGGTAGCTTTGTTTTAACAGGAGGGAAAAAATGAAAAGATCTTCTGAGCAAGTGAATGTATTATGAACTCTGGGCCCTTTTATGCGAAGAGTTTCAGGATTCCCTTGGCATGAGGACATGACTAACTCCTCCCTTAGAGGTGAAGTAGGATGTGCCCAGCCCGGTCTCAGTACCTTTCCCCCAAATGACCATGAAATCTTACTTTTCCTCCACGGAGTGAGATGCGTGGAGAGAACCCCCCAAAACCTGGCTGTGGAGTATGATATGATCACATCAGGAGTATAAAGAAGAAGAAGAAGAAATGGTTTGACCCACAGAATAAAATAAAAAGTAGGATACAAACACTTACCCTCAAGTCTCCGTTCACAGTTTTTGGTGTGTGATTAAACGCATGGGCAGGGTCTTTGTTGTACACTTTGAGGAGCGATCTGTCTTGAATGTTCCTGGAATCAAAAACATCAATGACTATAGAAGACGAAAGGAGCTTCACTCTGGCCATGTCTTTCGCCTGCCCTTGTGGACCCTTGACGGACAATCCAGGGGTTGTCTACAATAAGCCAGTTGAAAGTTCTTTTACCATAAGACAGGCAAACACAAATAAGGAAAAGGAAAAGAAAAATGACTTCAGCTTTCCTTCTCTTTTCTCGTTCCTCAGGCAAGAATTATGCTCTATCCACATACTTCGGGTGGCAAGAACTAACTTTGAAGGTCCCGAGCATGGAAGGCTAATGCTTTCAAAAACAATAAAGCTCCAATATTTACAATCCATTCAAAGAGATTTGGTTAATATTTAAATATTCGATGGTTTACTTTTCCCAAACACCTGCTTTGCTGCTTATCTAATGAATGCACACAAAAGAAAAATGCGTTTTTGTTTCTTTTTTTTTTTTGCCTTCAAACACTTTCAGCAAGAAAAAGAAAATGTATCTGCAGTCCAGGAAAAGAAAAAAAAAAAAAGGACCCCAAAGATCAAAACTAATATCTTTACCATGCCCTTTTTTTCCTTCCATAGCGGATTTAGAAAAAAAATACTTTTTCTACATATAAACTGAATTACTGGTCATGAAGGAATAAAAGCAGATAGATTCTTCTCTCCCCTTCTAAGCCCAGCTCTTAGAGCCAAGCAGCCAGACCGCAGCAAAAGAGAGGAGTCCCACCTTTGCTCAGAGTTTACCTTAAAAGAATTGAAGAGCATGTGAATGTCTAGGAAGTCATTCTCCCTCCACGTTCAGCTTTCACCAGCAGAAGGGCCCCCCACGCCCCTTTTCACTCCATCTACCAGGGGTCCTCAAACTACGGCCCGTGGGCCACATGCGGCCCGCCAAGGACATTTATCCGGCCCGCTGGTGCCACCGCTGCCTGTCCTGCTTAGCAGCCGACTGGTCCCAGGCCCACAGTGCGCATGTGTGGAATGTGCACTGCACTCTCCAACGACCCTCCAACGGTCTGAGGGACAGTGCACTGCCCCCTGTTTAAAAAGTTTGAGGACCCCTGACACTGGGATTCCTTTCCACGTGGCTCAGAGAAACGTGTGCAGGAGGAGGAATTCCTTTCCTCCAGGTGCAACCACAATTCGTGGGCTAACCCAATTGCTGGGATTATTAGGTGTGTTTTTGTTTTAAAACAAGTAGAGGATTCTTAGACTAGTCTTGTTTCTCTCCTTTAAATAACTGCCAGTAATTGCTTTGAAGCAGGGACTAGCCCAAGCTTGCACGGTGGCTGCAGATTTCAGGCAGCTCCTTAAAAGTCTGCTCGAGGGGTTGCCCTGCAGCCCTTGTTGTTAACAGGGGTTGGGTTAATATGAAGGGGAAACTTGCAGAGGTAAAAACGTGGGGATTCACTAAAGGAACTTATCTTTTGGATAGAGAAGAAGTCACAGGTAAGGACAGGAAAAACACAAAACCTCACTGAAGCCATGAAAAAGACTTACTGTGACTTTAAAGGTATTTAGAATACAGGAGGTTGGTTTATGATTTCTTTAGAGATGTGTTCATCTGAGATGAACTAACAATAAAAGCCTGGATTGCATTTACCCTGGCAACATTGACAACACACTGTAGCATTTCCCCAAAGGAAATTCGAGGAACCCGGCACAATGATGAGACAGCCAAATGTTTAGCAAATAGCCTCTCGATTCAAAAACACTGAAAGATGGGAAATGAAATTTGTTCCTGAATTTAGAAGATTAAAGTCGTTGTCTTCAGTTAAAACCTACATGATACTTATTTTTGTCCTATAGAATGCTGGTGGTGAGAACTTTTTCTACCATTCAAATAAAATATAATTGAGGCATTTTCTGCATAAAAGCAAAAGCATAGAACAATTCTTTGGAAAGGGCGTGCACTTTGCTCATTGAGCACAAACATTATATTCATGACCGAATAAAAGCATTTTCTCCATGTGAACATTTTTAGCTCCATATTTTTTAGATTTGAATCAAAATAACTGAAAAGTAAAATTACAGACAAATGTATAGATCAGTGAGTTTCCACTTACACATTTTAAATCACATTTTAAAAAAGAAGGCTACCAGTACTGCATCTTAAGGATCAACAAGATATCATTTTCGCAAATACAAGCACATCAACTGAGAATTATTAGTCTGTAAAGTGATCATCTCTTCTCTCGAGTGTTGCTTTCAACTATTTGATCAACTGGATTTCCACCGAGGAAGACTCTGGCCTTCCTTCCTTGTCCTACCTCCTAATTTTCTCTTTGGGACTACTTCTTAACGTTCCCAAAGAAGGCAAAAAGGGAGTCAAAGGAGTCATACTTTGAGGTTTGGGAAGCGCTCTAGAAAAAGGTGATTCATCGTAATATGAAAATCCTAGCACAGGCTGCAAGACAGTGGGGTCCAATTATTCATAATAACCTCGTCAGCCTTGAGCTCTGTAATCAACTGTGGCTTTGCTTAGCTTCATGCTTACTTATTATCACTGTGTCTCTCACTTCCTCTAACTGCAAATGCAGAATTATAAGACGATTGCTGTAAAACAGCATCTCCACGTAAAAACACTACGTGTGATCATATTACTACAAACACACTCTTTAAATATAATGTGATTATTTCATGTTTCACATTTACGCTTTGTGTTATTATAAATGCAAAAAAAATTTCTTTTGGTGACAGCTTGATTAATAATTTATTTCAAAAACAAACATGAATTTTCGGATACCCATGAATATTTAAACATGTTTTTAAAGAGCATGAAGGTTGTGCAACAGATGTGGCAACTATACCTTGGGGCATGTGTCAAACTTTGAAAACTCCAAATTACTCACACGCCTGGACACATGCCTGAATATGTCATTTGTGATCATTGGTAGATGTTTATCAGTTTACATTTATTATGCACTGGAGGCACATTTTAAAACAGCAGGACCCATTAACTCCACACTGAAGAAACAGGGCAGCTTGCTGTCCCACAGGGCAGGGACCTAGAAACCCCAAGCCTTGTCCCCGATGATTTGGTGAAGGAACATTTTTAAGGTCTTGAGCGGTTTGGGGCTGGGCTTGGTACTGAATTGCCTGTGTGCTTTTGGATAAGTCCCTTAACTTTTATGCATTTGAGATTCTGGTTCCATAAAATGAAAGGGCTAGATTAGTCACTAAACAATCTTTGGAGTTCTCAAATGTTTGGAGGCTAAACTAGCCACTGCTTAGGTGTGTTGATTTAAGTCCTGTTTCACAGGTTGTTGCTGGGACAGATCAAATGGGTCCCTTCTGCTCTGTGCATGACACCACAATAGTCAATAAAAATGCTTTTGTTTCTATGCCAATTGCAATGGCATGCGTCCATTTAGCTCATTCGTAGTGGACATTCAACCAGAAGCCCTGGAGAAAGCCCACCTAGAGAATGAGATCCTTGGGCAAAGAACAACTATTCCAGAAACAAATAGAACATGAGAACGCTTCTCAGTCACTTTTCTTAAGAAAAATAATACAGAGTTCCCTGCTTTTATTCTAACTGGTTAGGTATAAATAATGACCCAGTAGGATCATGACCTAAAATGTCCATGGGCTCTGTCTATGGGGAAAAGAACACTTGAGAGGGACGAGGGAATGTTCTAGTATGAAGTATTGCTTTCGAGTCTCATGACCTTGACTGGGTCTCTCCACTACCTCTCTGAGCCTTAGTTTCCCTAACTCTTAGATAAAACGGTGGACTGAACTATTTCCAATGTTCTTTTCAGATGTAACATTCAAAGACTTGTGTGGGAGAAGTCTGTCCTCATCTTTATAAACTACACCTTGTAAACAAAGTGTAGAAAACCAGACAGCGAATTCGCACCTGGTCGAGGAAAGCCTGCCTATCAGGATAATGACAGGGTTGTCTTCACTGGGACAGAGATAATTCAGGACTCAGTACAAACTCTAGCAAAACAATATGGTGGATCAAAAAAACCCTCTAAATGCAATACAGTGAATGCCCCCCTCCCCCACCAAAAAAGCTCTAAATGCAATAGGATGGACCAAAAAAAAAAAAAAAATTGACTTACCTTACATCATTTAATTCATAATAGACATTTCTGCTTTCATCTTTGATGTAAATGGCGACACTGGGTGACTCCAGCATTTTCATGGTGAGGTGCTGCGGAAAGGCACTTACGAAGAGAGCACGGATTGTGTCTGCGCTTGTGATTTCATTCGGCATCCTGAGCTGCTTGGTTTCATCTCCGTACTGGAGATAGAGAACCCCTGTGTGCAAAAGAAACGAAGTTATTATACCAGCCGCAACTCAGGACTCACAGGACGGGCCGGGCGAGCTGGGCCACTTCTCTCCAACGCGCTTGGGAACGTCAGGACAAGCTTGCAACAAGAGACCTGTGGGTTTGGAATTTCCAAGGAATGCACTGTCTGGTTATCACATAAATACCCACTTTTATTCTTTGAAGTCCAGGCAGGTGTTAAAGAGGCTAATTTTCAGCTCTTTTAACATCAAAAGGAAAAGACAGCTAACTTCTGGTAGCCTAAAGGAAAAGATGATACTTAATGTCTCCGGAAGGTATATTTAGAAATCTGACCCTGTAGGGTGATTTTTGTTCACGTCTTTCATTAACTAGGAACGCAATCATTATAGCCGTGGGTAAGCTCTAGAGCATAAACCTTCATAGGCCGTTCAGAAACATTAAACGTGGAAATGCTACAATATTTTCCATGGTCCTAATACATGTTTATTGAATGTTTATACCATATTAAACTGCGTACAAGAAAAGAGTCCTGGCACCCCGATGTTTCAGAAATAAGATGGAACAAGTCAGTTATCAAGCACAGGATCACAGAATTTTAGAGTTCCCAGGGGCACGTGGCCCCAAAGCAGCACACCGCAGTGTACTCACGCCCTTCCCACACTGATGCTGGCCTTGGTCATGGGACTTGCTGTAGCCAAGCTGGGATATTAGCGGGTGTGATGACAAAAGGACCCCATGATATGCGCTTGCATGCTGGAGTCTGTCCTCTTGGCTGGCTTGGTCTTGGGTCTTCGCTCACGTGCAGAAGGACCGAAGCCCTGACTGACAGTCCCCGCTGAGCACCCGGTCTACAGCTGGAACTACCTGCTAGTGACATGGATGAGCCATCTGGGGAGGGGACTCCCCGACTCTAGGCCAGCCGCCCCAGCTGATGTCACGTGGAACAGCAGTAAGATATCCCCTCCAAGCACTGCCCAGTCACATAATCATAAGTAGCAAATAAATGACAGCAGTTATTTTAAGTTACTATGCTTAGATCACTTATTACTCAGAAACAGATAACTGAAATAGGGTACTGCAATTGTGACATTGAATTTGAATCCGACTTTTTGTGAGACTCTGCTGGAGGTGAACTACCACCACCAGGGTAAGCTTTGGCGAGAGAGGCTCCAAAGACAATAGAATGAATTCTGGTTAAAGATGACAATAAGGAATAACAAAAGCACACATCAAAGAGTTAAAGGCGTGAGAGAGGAAGCAATAACAGAAGAGAGGAAGCTGACACCTAAATTTTCAAGAGAAGAACTCAACATAAAACACACAGCCTGAGCAAGAGTGAGACCCCATGATTTACCAAAAATAGAAAAAATTAGCCGGGCATGGTGGCTCATGCCTGTAGTCCCAGCTACTTGGGAGGCTGAGGCAGGAGGATCGCTTGAGCCCAGGAGGTTGAGCTGTGATGACGCCACTGCACTCTACCTGGGGCTACAGAGTGAGACTCTGTCTTAAAATCAAACAAACTCGCAGGGCCAAGGAAGCTCAGAAAATGAGGCACTAGATCCTTGTGAAGGTAGGAATGCATATATGAACTCAAAGCACGAGGCTGGAGTGAACTTTTCTTTTTTTAAGCAGTGCAGCCAGATGCCCATCGCTCCCTTTCCACCTGCTCAGCCAAGTGTCCCTCGTAGCATCCACAGGGGACACAGAAGAGCTCACACCGAACACACTGGATTCTGGCTGACCAGGCAGAGGGCCGGGTGCTGTCGGACACAGCGCAGGCGAAGGGGCTGCCCCTCTGTCCGGGCACTGGAGGTCCCGCTAGGGAAGCTGACTGGCCTATGAGGAGGGGCCAACAGATTTTGAGGGGAGTGTCAGGTTCTGTCCGGCCACGCCATGGGGAAGCACCCCAATCATGTAGAAAAGCTTTTGGCTAGAACGATCGTGCCTCGATGGTCCATGAACACACTCCCAAGGATTCACAGACATTTTATAAAAGCTTCCAGTGTGAAAGAAAACACCCAAATAAGTGGGAAACAGAAACTCAGAAGAGATGAGATGGTCCAGGGAAAGGGGAACATTTGGGGAACAAGAGCCAGCTCTAGGAACCATGAGACCAGAATTTAAAATTTCACTGAAAACTCTGGCAGGCCGAGGCAGGCGGATTGCTCAAGGTCAGGAGTTCGAGACCAGCCTGAGCAAGAGCGAGACCCTGTCTGTACTATAAATAGAAAGAAATTAATTGGCCAACTAATATATATAGAAAAAATTAGCCGGGCATGGTGGCGCATGCCTGTAGTCCCAGTTGCTTGGGAGGCTGAGGCAGCAGGATTGCTTGAGTCCAGGAGTCTGAGGTTGCTGTGAGCTAGGCTGACGCCACGGCACTCACTCTAGCCTGGGCAATAAAGTGAGACTCTGTCTCAAAAAAAAAAAAAATTCACTGAAGAAGCAAAAGTTGATGAAATCTCAGAAAGTGGAGCAAAAAGACTGAGGGATAGGAAGAGAGAGAGAAAGAGAAGAGAAATAAGAAAAATAGAGAATGACGTCAGAGCATCCAGGCTCCTAGTAATGGAGATTTGGGTAAAAGAGATCAGAGAAAACAGAGAAGCTTCCCCCCCAAAATATTATAAGGATGAAGAATATTCTCTCTGCTCCCCACAAACTGAGGGACGTGAGACTGCAGAATGAAAAGGTTCATGAAATTCTCGACACACTCGAGCTTGTCAATGAGATGTTCTAGAAAACAGAAGGTCCGGAAAGCTCCTAGAAGGGGTTAAAAAATTCACATCAAGCATCAGAAGAGCATTCACTCTCTCAGCAGCAACCCCAGAAACCAAAAGATAATGAGCAACACCTTTGAAAATCTGGAGGGAAGCATTAATATTTTCAGTCTCGGTCTATATCCATCCAACCATCACCAGGTCTCTATTTGAGTCAGCGTCTCAGCGGAGACGTCCCCGGCCACCTACCTGAACTTTCAGCACCCATCCTTGCTTTATTTCTGCTCCTTAGCATTTTCACTATAGGTTATAATTCATATTTTAATTCTTGATATTGCTTATTATCAGTTTCTCTCCCTAAAATCTAAGTTTCGTGAGCTCAGGGATTTTTGGTGTCGTTTGCCACTGTTATCCGTAGAACCTATGATAGCACCTGTTACGTAGTAGGTTCTCAATAAATACTTGTTGAATGGATGAATAAATTATTTATTAGTCATCCAAAAGGAATGTCTCATTTGAAGGGTCTAGGGAGCTGTAATAGCTTTTGCTGGATGAAGTAAACAGCCTAGTAACCTCACCCCAGGGGTGTATACACATTAGAAATACATTCCCAAGTGGCTGTTTCCTTGGCCAGAACAGTCCCTTTGTGCTGGGCACAAGCAGTCCCACTTCCCTCTCCTTGGGGCCCGGTTCTGAGCCTCAGCTTCTTCAGGGAGCTAGTTGTCTGGACAAAACCTTCAGAGCCTGTCTGATCACAGATCATGCAATGTTTTGGCCCCAAATGGGAGTGGCGGTGACTGCCCCACATGACTGCTAATGCTACCCCCAAAGGCCAAAACCACTGTGGAGGTCTGGGCTCCAGCCATGCCTGGGCGAGGCCACTGCAGACAGGCCACTTGTAGCCTCCCCACGGTTAAGTATCACAGTCTACCTCGCTGTCCCCAAGGGCCTGGTTTTCATCCCACATCTGCACTCAGTACATGCGTGTGCTTGAAATAGAGTTTGGAGGGTCTGGAGTGGGGAGAAATAAAAACTGGGCCCAAACTTCAGTTACGTCGGGGTCTGGCTGGTGCAGCTGGCAGCTGGGCACACAAGTCCGGTCACAGAGCGTGGAAATCTGGACAGGACAGGAAAGATGCCTTCACGCACAGAGAACGGTCTTTTGATGCTTGACTTTTACACCGTTTGTTTTCTCAATCCAGGAAAGGCATTTAGAAATGCTTAAACTCAGAAAAAATTCTCTTAATAGATGATGACATTTTATTGGCACAGTGATGCACTAAAGCCCACGTGGTTTCTAGAGATTCTGCGTGCCCTGGCCCGGGCTCTCTCGCTCCGAGTGACTGCTGGATGCCCCAGACTCACAGAAGACGCCCAGGGACTTTGCATCATTAACAAAGGGATGAGGACGAGGGATGTGGATTTATAGAATGCCTGTTGTATACCAGAAACCGTGTGCATGTATTTTATCTCAGCAGCATAGCACCTCGTGTCAGATATCTTTTATAGATAAAAAGTGGACGCTCAAAAGGTCCAAGTAACTTGCCTAAAAGTTACAGCTGGTAACTGAGATGCACGTCCCCTCCTGCCAATTCCCGGAAGTCACACTCTGTCTCCCTTAAGGCAACTGCTGCTGAAATTCTGCATGTAGCTTTTTCCATTCACTTGGGATGGCCTGAACTGTCCCCGTGCTTTTAAGATGCTGAAGCATGCTGGGTGCAGCTCACAGACAAAAGGTTCCTGTCTGCAGCTCAACTGAAGGACATGCTGACACATGGCAAGAAAAAAATCAACGTGCTGGGGGCGGGATTGGGGGGCAGGTACAGAGCTCTGAAAGCTGCACGATGTTGAAGTGAACCTTGCAACACGTGGAGTTTTCCTGAATATTGAAGAGTTCTCTCGCCTCAACGGGCCTGCAAAAGCAATGTGGATTTGAACCAAGAACTCTTAGTCACATTTTACAAAAGAAGCAAGGTGCGCTTGGCGAGTCATGCTTATGCCTACTGTCTTTCTTTTTCTCTGTTTGAACAATGGTAGTGAGTTTTTGCTCATGTTGTTCAGAGTTTCCAAGGAATGTTTTTATGGGGGATGCCTCAGCAATAATAGATCATTATCTTTTGAATCTCAGAATCAGTCCTAGAAGGTGGGACCATCTTCTAAAATGTCTTGATCTTAATATGGTATCCAAGGATATTCACAATATGACCTCAATCTCCTACTTCAGCCTTTTTCTAAATCCTCCCAACTTCCTAGGGCACCACAGTGACAGTGGACGTGTCACCGTGCACAGCGCACTCACACCTCACGCTGCACTGCTGGCTTGCAGTGGCCTGCACGCTACTTCCTTGCTTCAATCGCATTGGACCTCCTCTGAACGGTCTTCCCCAGCCGCTGCACCATTGCTTTTCCATTAAAAATAGCGGAATTCACTTACCTTACCTACGTGCTCACATTGTGCTTTGTTGAAATTGCAAGCGTAGCTTTTAATTTTGCAGCATGGTTTGCTATATACATGTCAGTTTCTCTCATCAGGTGGGAATGTGTAGTAGAGAGATTGGCACCTAGTAGATGTCCAAATATCTTTAACCGAAATGAATTAAATTCTCCCTACAGTGTGCCAAGTTAATATGATGTGTGCTTGCTTTCTAGAATGGCAATGCAATTTTCCCTGAAGGACACCTTCTGCAGGCAGATAATGGTGACAATCCCAAATGAACTGAATCCTTCAATTTCTCCAAATCCAGTTTGAGATTACATAGATCATAATTTGCTTTACCAATGGCAAATGGCTAATGCCTTAAATATAAAAAGAGCCCTATAGTACTTTCTAATGTGAAGTAAGTTTTCAACTTAAGAAAACTTAAAATTAAAAGAACATTTTACACTAATGAAATTGGCAAAGGTTTTTACAATAAAATAACCGGTGTTGAAAAGGGTTGGGAAAATGCGTGCTTTCACATATCACTGTAGGGAGAGTAAATTGATACCACTTCTCTGGAAGGCTATTTGTCAAAGTGTCAAAAGCGCCCAAAATACACATATGACTTGAGGCAGTTAATTCAACTTTTACATATTTGGGCACAAAGATGTCCTTAGCCGGATGCTTAATGAAGCATCACTTGTAAGGATAATATTGGTCATGGGGAGGGATGGGGAATGTCGAGAAACAGGATTGATTTAATAAGTCAATTCATTTAACTAATCTATTCATTGGAACACTAAACTTTTATTAAAAGGGATTATAAAAGAACATGGCACTGTGAAAAAATGTATATTTCGTTAAGTGACAAAGTATATTACAAAACAGAAAGGCACTAGATTTACACAAATCTATTCATCACCTTGATCCCAGGGATGGATCTAGGTGTTGTGGGCCCTGAAACTTATACAATTTAGAGGGGTCTCTTTAAGAACAAGGATACAAGGGCAGGAACACAAGATCAGGTATGAAAGTGAATATTTATTCAGAAGCAACTGAACCTTGGTTTCATTAAGTCCACCTACTGACGGACAATACACCAAAATGTTACGTGTGGCAGTCTCTGCGTGGTAAGTTCACCCAACCTTCTTTATAATGTTCTAAATTAAGCATGCTTTGGTTTGATCATCTTCAAAGATAATTTCCACACATCTAAAAAGACTGGCCTACTCAGTTAATTGGGTAATTTTTTGAGCTGGAAGAGGTAAGCCAAGGGAGGGGACTCAAATGAAAACTTTCAGTGGAATTGGAAAGAACGTAAATTGGCATCTGAAATGGGGAAGATGTTGGTATTTAAGATCAGTAGAAGACGCCAGGCACGGTGGCTCACGCCTGTAATCCTAGCACTCTGGGAGGCCGAGGCGGGAGGATCGCTCAAGGTCAGGAGTTTGCAACCAGCCTGAGCAAGAGTGAGCCCCTGTCTCTACTAAAAATAGAAAGAAATTAATTGGCCAACTAAAAATATATATAGAAAAAAATTAGCCGGGCATGGTAGCACGTGCCTGTAGTCTCGGCTACTCGGGAGGCTGAGGGAGGAGGATTGCTTGAGCCCAGGAGTTTGAGGTTGCTGTGAGCTAGGCTGACACCACAGTACTCTAGCCAGGGCAATAGAGTGAGACTGTCTTTAAAAAAAAAAAAAATCAGCAGAAGATTCCAGTATAGTTAATGCAGTAAATACAGTCTCTGAGTCTCCAGACACTATATTCAAGAGTCTTATGATTTAAAACAAAAAAAAAAAAAACAGTGTAGTGTACTTACAGGTACCTTAGAGGTACCTGTAGAATTAGAGGTGGCCGCAGAAATGGCTTCGTTCATTCACTAGACAAGTCCCCATCTTGTGGCAGGAACTTGGGGCAGGGGCGGGGGGTGTACAAAGGCGGTCAAAAGAGTCACAATCCCTTTCTTCTGGGAGGTGTTTTCTGATCTCCCTCTGTGTTCTAACCCCTACAGGGGTTCCATAAATGACACTATTCTTTAGAAGTTAGCACTTCCTACCTGACACCAGCTGACACTTTGTTTCAAACACAGCGGCAGTGTGGACAAGGCTGTGTGTGTTCCTTGAACGGCTCTGGCATGCCCACTGATGCCAGTCACTTCTCACATCCCAGGGAGGACCTCACGCAGCTAAGTTCCTTCTATGGGATGGCTTTTCAAGTAGGTGACAAAGAAGAATGATGACAGTTGCCTTACAAAGAAGAAAAAGATAATAGAAAATTTATTCTCCGTGGAAAAGTCTGAATGCCCTTTATTTTTGGAATAAATTTACCCTTAGAGTTCACTGTCTTTATCTTGAGTTGGGTAAACATCAAACTTTTGCTGCATCCGAGAAGGATCATATCGATCAGTTATTTTCTTATTTCGCTCAGAGACCTGACATTTAAAGATAACATAAGACTTCATAAATTTCTAAAGAAGCTTTTACGAAGGACCAAAAAACTCTAGGCTATGGCAATTTTAAGCCCACTTCTAATTTAGAGTGTGCATTAAAGAGTCATAATTGTGGGGCAACCTATGTTAGCATCATGGAAGAATATGTTAAAAAAAATAAAATTTTGTAGGACGTTAAATATGATGGAGTCTTGCCCCACCTGACAGAAAGCAGTCAAGGGACACAGATCCTGTTAGGAGACACTCATTGTCAACACCAAGTCTTGGCGCTTAACCCCTTAACTTACTTGTGTTCTAGACTGACACAGCTGGGATTCAAGTGAAATGATAATATCATTCAAATGAGCATCCCAAGGCATTCCTCTAAGAAATGCCTCCAAGAATGGGTGGATGACTTCTGGAATCCAGGTGCAGATGTCCAGTGTTGTGACCCTGTACACACCCAATGGGACTTACTGCTTTTTTACATGGATATTTAGAAACCTGTGCATGAAGAAGCCACAATGCAAAGTCACAACAGAACTTGTACCAACATCAACTATATTTTAATCTTAAAGGTTACTCAACAATTAGGGCAGAAGACACTTACATGAAAATGCCGTGAGAAACACTATTCTAATTATGGATATAGTACAACGGTAACTGACTTCTCTTCTATGTAAGGTAAACTGTAGGTTAAATTAAATATTGCACTATCAATTCATTTTATAAGGCTAGTATTAACCTGGACATTAGACAAATAGTGTAAGAAAGGACTTTAAATTTAAGTGCAGACCCCTAAATAAAATATTAGCAAAGCAGATATAGCAATGTATGAAAAAATACATCATGACCAAAGAGAGTTTATCTCAAGAATGTAAGGATGGTTTAACCTTAGAAAGTCTAGTCCTAATACTTTCTGTAATCTAAACAAGTAGAAAAACCATATACTCATTTAATAGAGTCAGGTAAATGTTAAGAAAAATCTAACATACATTCATAATTTTTAAAAATCCAATAATTTAAGAATTAAAGAGAACTTTCTTAACTTGATGAAAGATAGCCATCAAAAAGCTCAAATAAGCATAAAAGGCTTACTGATGAAATGTTAGAAGTATTGCCTTTAAATTCAGAATTTTTGCTATCACTGCATCTTAAGAACTCACTAACACAGTTAATATAAGAAGAATTCAAAGGTATATGGATTAGAAAGGGATAACCAAGATGATACTTGTTATACATGATAAAACAGGGAATCTAAGGAAACCTATAGACCCATTATTAGAACTACTCAATATTACTGAATAGTACATGATCAATATATAGGGATCAACAGTAACCTCAAATACTAGATAAAAGTCAGAGAATGTAGTTTAATAAAAATATGTCATTTGTAAGAATAATCTGGCAATTTCCAGCAATAATAGTAAGAAGCATGCTTGTTCTGCCAGATATCAGCACTATTAAAACAGGGTGGTTTGGCATAGGAATAGAACGAGTAAGAGTATGGAACATAACAGAGACCCTAGCAAAAGACACTGGTTTTATGAGAGCTTGATATATGACGGAAGTGGTCAAACAAATCCATGGAGAAAGGACTATTCAATAAATAGCATCAGGAAAATTGGTTCTCTGTATGGAAAAAGTAAAAAAAAATACATCCTTTTCATATGCCATAAGTAAAACCAATTCCTGATAGACTAACGACTTATACATGAGAAGCTCAATTATGAAATTTAAAAACAAAACAAAACAAAGCACATGGTGTTTTCTCCCAGTATACTGATATAGGGAAAGATTTTTAAAAATTTTTAATTCTTACGGGTGCATAATAGTTGTATATATTTGTAGGGTCCATGGGATGTTTCAATATAGACATCAATCTATATTAATCAAATCAGGGTAATTGGGGTATCCATCACTTCAGACATTTATCACTTCTTTGTATTGGGAACATTCCAATTCCATTCTTTTAGTTATTGTTGATTATAGTCACTTTGTTGTGCTATAAAATATTGTTCATTCTATCTACCTATCATTTTGCACCCATTAACCATGCCCACTTTATTTCCCCTCCCCTCTTTTTAAAAGAAAAAGGATCATAAACCTCAATATTTGCCAACATTGCTTAATTATACATTAAAATGAATATTTTGTACTACAAAAAAATTGCAAAGTAAAGAAGACAAACCACTGACTGAGAGATGATGATATTTACAACTTGCTTTGCTCTACTAACGATTAGTATGCAGAATAATTTAAGAACCCTTATAAAGCAATAAGAGAATAGCAATGTAGAAAATGGGCAATAATAGATATCCTAAAAATGAACATAAACAGGCAATTCAAAAAGAAAGAAACACTAGTGGCCAAAAGATATAAAGATGCTCATTAGTAATTATGGAAATAAAAATGAAAACAGCAACATACTGTTTTATACGCATCACACAGGCAAAAGTCAGTAGATCTAACAGCCTTATGTATTGGTGAGGACGTGGCAAGAGAGAGCCTGTCATTCATTGCTGGTGAGAGTGTAAATTTGCCCAATTGCCATGAGACACTTGAAAAAGTTAAAGATTTGCATCCCATACCTGGTGTCCATCACAGAGAAAACTTCACCTGTGGGCACTTGTTCCAGGATGCTTATTGTAGCACCATTTCTCATTGATTTGTTCTCAGTCGTTTATTTGTATAATGGGATGGTAAACAGCAGTTACAATAATTGAAATAGAACTATATCTACCAACAAGGATAAACCTCAAAAACATAATGTTGAGCGAGCACAGAAACTTACAACATTTAATTCTTTTTCTAAGAGACAGGGTCTAGCACTGTTGCCCAGGCTGGAGTGCAGTGGCATAATCATAGCTCACTGCAGCCTCAAACTCCTGGGCTCAAGCTATCCTTCTGCCTCAGCCTCCCAAGTAGCTGGGACTACAGGCACATGCCCAGCTAGTTTTTTAAATTTACTTTTTTGTAGAGAGTTGGCCTTGCTATGTTGGCCAGCCTGATCTCGAACTCCTGGGCTGAAGCCATCCTCCCACCTCAGCCTCCTAAAGTGCTGGGATTACCGGCATGAGCCACCATGCCAGGCCAACATTTTACTTCTTTAACAATGTAAGAGGGCTGAACCAATTTTAGAAACATGTCTTCCTTTTTAAAGTCTGACAGAAATGTATATAGCACTTAATGTGTGTCAGGTAGTGATCTAAACCCTTTCCAAATATTAACTCACTTACTCTTCTCTATGAAGTCGCTACTATTATTCCCATTTCACAGATGAGGAACATTGAGGCAAAGATTAGTAAATTGTGTGACTAATCCAGCTAATCATTTTAACTATTGTGCTATGCTGCCTCTCAGATGTTAAACAGATGCTAACATTTGTTTAATTTCAATAGCATCTATTATATTGTTATGCTTTCTATATTTTTCCATTCGACAAATTAACGAAAAATCATTTTTTTAAAAAGAATGACATGGTACTGGCACTAAAAAAAGACACATACAGACCAAGGGAACAGAATAGAGAACCCAGAAATAAATCCACATATCTATAGTGAACTTATCTTCAACAAAGTGCCAAGAACATACAGCGCAGAAAGGACAGTCTCTTCAATAAATGGTGCTTGGAAAACTGGGCATCCACATGCAGAATGAAACTAGATCCTTATCTCTCACCATATACAAAAATCAAATCAAAATGGATTAAAGACTTAAATCTCAGACCTAAAACTATGAAACACTATAGGAAACATTGGGGAAATGGTTTATACTATTGGTTGGTCAAGGACTTCCTGAGTAATACCCCCAAAACACAGGCAACCTAAGCAAAAATGGACAAATGGGATCACATCAAGCTAAAAAGTTTCTGCACAGCAAAGGAAACAATCAACAAAGTGAAGAGACAACCCACGGGAAGGGAGAAAATATTTGCAAACTACCCATCTGATAAGGGATCAATAACTGGAATATATAAAGGAGCTCTAACAACTCAATAGGAAAAAATCAAATAATCTGATTAAAAAAATGGCCAAAGATCTGAATAGACATTTCTCAAAAGACGACATACAAATGGCCAACAGGCATATTTTTAAAAATGCTCAGTATCATTAGTCATCAGAGAAATGCAAATCAAAACTACAATGAGATATTATCTCACCCCCGTTAAAATGGCTTTTATCAAAAAGGCAATAAGAAATGCCAGTGCGGATGTGGAGAAAGGGGAAACCTCATACACTGTTGGTGGGAATGCAAATTAGTGCAACCACTATGGAGAACAGTATGGAGGTTCCTCAAAAAACTAAAAATAGAACTACCATAGGACCCAGCAATCCCAGTGTTGGGTATATACCCAAGAGAAGGGAATGTAGTATATTGAAAAGATACCTGCACTCCCATGTTTATTGTAGCACTATTCACAATAGCTCATATAAGGAATCAGCCTAAGTGTCCATCAGTGGATGAATGGATAAAGAAATTGTGGTACATACACACAATGGAGTATTCTATGGCCACAAAAAATAAAATCCTGCCATTTACAATAACATGGATGGAACCAGATAAAATTATGTTAAGTGAAACATGCCAAGCACAGCAAGACAAGTCTCATGTGTTCTCACTCATATGTGGGAGCTAAATATTAAAAATAATTGATCTGATGGAGAAAGAGAGTAGAATAATTGTTACCAGAGACTGGGAAGGGTAGTGGGGAGGGGGCAATAAAGTGGAGATGGTTAATGGGTACAAATATACAGTTAGGCATTTAGACAGAATGAACAATATTTGATAGCACAACAAAGTGACTACAATCAACAATAAGTTAGGATATACTTTAAAATAAGCAAAAGAGTAGAACTGGAATGTTCCTAACACAAAGAAATGATAAATACCTGTAGAGATGGATACCCCAGTTTAATTAATTCACACTGTATGCCTGCACCAAAACATCACACGTACTCCATAAAGATATACAACTATTATGTATCCATAATACTTAAAAATAATTTTTTTTAAATGACAAAATAGTACTGTCTTAATAATGCCCCTTTCACAAAGCACCCAGATCTGACCCGGTAGCTCTAACCTGAACATAGTTAATAGGAATTTGGAAGTTTCCCTTGGCTTCTGATTAGAGTGGGTGTAGAAATTCTATCGCAAAGCAAAGAGTAAAGGCCACAAAGACAAGAATGAGATTTCCTTAAAGATAAAAGCAAAAATCTAAAAGTACAATAATCATGGCCTTTTAAGGCTATGAAAAGTGCAACTTTTACAGTTTCCAATTCATGTTTTCAAAGTATCAGAAAGACTTTGGCTGTAATTTATAAAAAGGTTGTAACCACTTCCCCTAGGAGATTTATACATCCTGCATTTTCTTCAGTCACACCGATTAGGAGCTTTAGGCACAGAGATTATGGACATTAGTGAAACATTGTGTAAGTTAATCTAACATGTTTCTTCTCTGCTTAAATATTAGTATTTCACACAGCGATACCCAGCAATTAATCCAGATGAGTAAATATATCTTTAGGAAAGTTTTCAGTATGAAATGCTAGTGTTTATATAATTTACATGTGATATTAAAATAACCACCAATATGTAGTGTTATGAATTTTATTATTCAGGATTTCTCTTATTTTCTTCTACTGGGGAAAAAAATATTCTGCTTGAAAAGATACCACCTGTTTGGTCCTTGAGTTGGGGCAGAAAGATTTTGGGAAGTGTTAATATGATGAACTTTTCTACTCTGGTAAACGAAGCTCAGGATTGCTAAGAATTTCTAGAGGAACCTTGCAGGGTAAAGGGGAAGAGGGATGTTTCTTTATACTTTCATTCCATTAAGTCGTGCTAATGACACAAAATAAAGCCACCTGTTGACAACAAATATCGGAAACACATGTCAGCAGACCTGCACCTGTGGGATTCTATTTCCCAGCACACACACCTACTTTTTCAGGCTCATTTTTTAAAAGTAGTAAATGTGTGGTGCTTAGACCTCAAAGGGCCTTCCCCTGTCCTCGTCTCTTCCTGCCTCTTCCTTTTTCTCACTTTCACGCCTAGACTCCACGCCTTGCCATCCTCCTTCTCTACTGCGTCTCAACGCCCAGCCCTCTGCGAAGGTCCCTGTCCCCCACAACTCTGGTCCTTGTCTGTCTGTGACTCTCCTGAAAGGCATCCCCTCTCTAGCAGCTCAGGGAAATGCCTTGGGAAAACAATTGCCATCAGTCTGTGAATGGCTAGCCTTCGCCACCCCTAGGCCAAGGGGTGCACCCGTTCATGTCATCGGGCCCTAAAGAGGGGGTGTCTCAATCCAAGGGTGACAGTGGTCACCGGCAGCTGTTTGGAGATATTCAGGAACACTCTATTGTCACTCCTCGCTTTCTCACGCCCCAGACCCGCAGAAGAAGGCGGTAAAGTTGGAAAGACAGCCGGCCAGGGAGGTGAGGCATGCTCTGAGCATCTGCTCCTCTTCTGGGTGGATTTTTCTCAGCTTCTTCTTAGGTGTCTGAGGGGGAGGCTCAGAGCTTTTTTCCAGAGGATGGTGAGAAAGAGCGCGTGGGCAGTTTGGGGAAATTCATATCTCGCTGGCCTTCATTTTGGAGCTCTTAAAAAAAAAAATAGACTTGGTGTACCGCCCATGTGACCTGAAAACATAAAATCAGCTGAAGCATCCAGTGCAGGATTTCACAGGAACGGCCGGCTTGCCCAAATCCTTGTGATTAGACTTGATGGAGGCACAGGGCTTATGTGAGTCCAATGGGGTAAGGGTCCAAGAGTGTGATGGAGGGGGTCTGAGAAAGGAACCCTCCATCACTCACCCGACATGCACCCCTGGTATTCCTGGGTGACCAAACTGTCTGCAGGGCGTGTGGGGTAGGCCTGCCCACCACTCAGGTGGGGAAATCACTTGCACGTGCCTGAGACCCCCTTGCTATTTGGAAAGGGAGCTGGAAGGAGGAAGAGGAGGGAGGACAGCTCCTGCAGGTCGGGATGGGGGAGGGGACACTTCTTGACCACACGATCCAGCACAGAACTCTGAGGGCCCAGAGAATAACAAATTCAAATCTGTGTCGGGCGCAGTGGCTCACACCTATAATCCCAGCAATTTGGGAGGCCAAGGCAGGAGGATCCCTTGAGGCCAGGAGTTCCAGACCAGCCTGGGCAATATAGCAAGACCCTGTCTCTATAGAAATCTAAAATAAAAAGTAAAATCAGGCTTTCTAGGTCATTATGACCATATATTCATCAACATAAGAGGATAGAACCTACTGTATTAGTTAGCTTGATTTTTGCCTTTAGGAATATTTAGACACGTGGTACATGAGTCCCTGTGTTCTTGTCCCACGTGGGCTTGTGTGTGTGATACGGACAGACTAGGGGTGTTTTCCAGATGCCAGCATCAAACCTAGGGACAGAACCTTCACCTTTGGCACTCAAGTTGGTGCACTATCCACTCCATCCACAGGTTGTGTTATTTTTACTCTTTAAGCAGTGCTCTGGAGGCGGGGACCTGAGTGTCCCGACTGCTGCGGGATGTGACTGCTTTATTTTTGGTTTTCTGCTAGTAGCAAACGCTGAGTCACGCCGAGCTGATTTTAGCGTGCCCACATTTTATATAGCGCTGAACTACTTTTGTTAT
Organism: Mirza zaza; assembly: GCA_008750895.1. Lineage (NCBI taxonomy): Eukaryota > Metazoa > Chordata > Mammalia > Primates > Cheirogaleidae > Mirza > Mirza zaza. The sequence continues at coordinate 18,735 of VSMD01011991.1, read as the reverse complement.
AATTTAAGCTCTAAAATTCTCCCGTTACTATTACGCGCTAATTATTTTGTCATTTGTTCGCTCCCTGAGTCCTCTGAGCTTTCAGGACCCCTTCCTGGGGCTGTTATAAAATGTCCCTCCTCCATGACAGGTCACAGCTGTCCCAGGGACATTTTCAGACAGATCCAGCCGGACTCCAGCCTGATGCCAGGGGTGACAGAGCGCTGGCCGGCTGGTCATCCCTTCTGAGGCCTGTCCCTGGCTGTCCTCCCACTCCTCCTCCCTGGTGTCGCCTGCTGTGCCCAGTGCTGCTCCGCCCTGTCCTCAGGCCCAGGCCAGAGGGCGTGGAGCCACTGGCAGCTCTGTCTGTGTCTTCTGTCCCCACCCCTCTACACGCCCTGTTCCCCGGGGAGAAATGGAATGTCCGCCTTCAGCCCTGGCCAGGGGAACAAAGGGGTTCCCCAGGGAGCTACTATTTCTGAGGACCCAGCAGCAGAAAGGGCCCCGGTTCTCTACGGCTCGGGATGGGTGCTTAGATCACAGTCGTGGGTGCGAGTGTGCACGTGCAGAGAAGAGAGAACGGAGGTTGAGACCAACCTGTTGGCCAAGTGTTCAGCTCTAGGCCATTTGGTGGCACTTGTCCTGGTAGGGCTGGGGGCTTTTGCAAAGTGTTCATAAGGCTTATCTAATGTTTGTAAGGGGTATGTACCTTTGCATGCCATTTCTCACTCCAAGAGCAAGTGGGAAGGAAGAGAGTTGCTGCTAGTGGAAGTCCAAGTGCAAGGAGGTAGCGAGACCAAGCTCCAACATTCCCCCAAGCCGCCTAGCCCTGAGCACGCAGGGACTTTAAGGCACGGCCAGCTCAGGGGACGCTCGTCCCCATGACGTGAATCTCCAGGGTTGGGCTTGACAAACCTAATTTTCCAACCTGCCCTCGGAAGCCCCCCAAAGACTGTTTCTCGTACCTTTCCCTTTTGTTCCCTTCTAGCACTTTCTGTCTTCAGACATTTAAGAGACATCACACGTGGCTACTTCCTCCTCCCCATTTCCCTTTGAAGCTTCCAAACGGCCTTTTAAGAGTAGCTTCTGTTCCCAACCACAAGGTCGCAATAAAGAACCACCGTCCGCAGGTGGCTGGAGCACACAGGGCCCCATCTGAACGGCTCTGGGAGTGGGGGAGGGACGGACCGCAAGGACAAAGTGCCCCAGCGCAGATCCATGTCCCCAGGCCTCCCCAGCTCTGCCTGTGACACACGAACCCTGCCTGCAGACTCCCCATCAATCAGTCACCGTTCTCTCTTCCTCACTACTCTCTCTAAATGCCTCATGATCAAAGCGACAACTGTTGGCATTCCAACTGAAAGCACTGGAAAAGCAACAATAAGCCCCGGAGGTACCTCCAGATGCTTTGTCACCTAACGACTTTATGGAGCGAAGTCACTGCATTGGGCTACTCCCGTGATAACATGCATGGGACAAGGTGAGCACCCACGTGGGGTGCAGGAGACCCAGAGAGACTAGACTTGACTCCAAATCCCATCACTCACCGGCATCTGCCCATTGTCTCGGCTTTACCTTCTGTAAGAGCAGTCTAGCTCCTATATGAACATTATGCTTATGTAAGAAGCGTAACAAAAGGGAGAATAATAGTCTATGTCCCTTGTCCACGGGACAAGATAATGCAACCTACACAGTGCGCTTATGCAAGGAAGAACAACTAAAGCAAAGCAGACCGAACTATGATTTGGATCCTTAAATAAATTCTTTAGGAATAGAGAACTGCTGATGACACTCAGGACTGTTTTAGATTTACAGAGCAGCAGCCCTGCGTTCACTTAAACAGAATGGACACGATCAAAGATGGATTTCATTTACTCTAGAAATATTTCTTGAGTATCTACATGGGCCACATGGTCTTCTGAAGGCTGGGGCTGCAACAGGAAGTTCAGAGATCGAGATCGTAGCTTCTGTGGATGTACAACAGATAATAAACCCATAGCCAGTAAGTGCAGGGTATGCCAAGTCACAGGGAGAAAAATAAAGCAGGGTGTGGGGAAGGGAGAGCAGCGGGGTGGGAGTGGGAGGATTGCTATTTTATTCACCGTAGCTGGACATCCTGCCGACGTGAAGGTATTTGAGAGAAGTGTGGGAGAAAGCCTCGCAGAGATCTGGGGGCAGAAGGATCCAGAATGGCAAAGGGAAGAGCAAGTTTTCTGGAGACAAAAGCATGCTCGATGTGCTCCAGAAACAGCCAAGGGTACTGTGTTTGGAGGAAAATAAGAGAGATGGCTCATACAAGGAGGTGAGGTTAGACAGGTAGCAGGTGGTCACATCGTGGAGGTCCTTGTACCCCCCACTGAGCTAGGAAGCCAACAGAGATTACAAGCAGAGGCGTGGCGAGATGGGTGTGATTCCCAAGGCTGCTCTGTTAAGAACTGCCTACGGTGGACAAGGTCTAAAATCAAGAGACCATAGGGAGCCAAAGCAATAAACCAGGACAGAGATTATGGTGGGTCAGGGTTAGAGACGGTGGGAAGTGGGCATATTTCTGGATATATTTTGCAAGTAGAGTGAACAGCGTTTCCTGTCGGATTGGATATAAAATGAGGTCAAAGAGGAGTTAAGGATCACGGCAAAGTTTTGTTGATGTGGTTGCAATTCACCAAGATGGGGAAGATTGTAGGAGGAGATGGATTTGTTGGGGGCAATTAGAAGTTCATTTTAAGACCTGCTGAGGTTGAGATGTCCAGTAGATGATTTGAACTATTAATGTTAGTTCATTAACATTAATGAACATCTGGGGAGACATCTGGGCCAGAGGCATCATCACATGGCTGACATTTGGCACCATGGGACTAGACCAGGTCACCGACAGTGTGGTGAGTAGAGAGAAGCGCTGAGGTCCAGGCAGAGAGTAATGTCTACGGGTGAGAACATGAGAAGCCACCAACCAAGGAGACCTCAGAGGAGCAGTAGCCAGCGAGGTCATAAGAAAGCAGAGAGGAAGTGTCGAGGAAGCCAAGACAGAGGTGTGTCTTTAGCATGGCATGTGCGGCAGTCAAGGACAACATGTGTAGTCAGCCAGGACCTCGATCGCAGTGTTTCTGCGAGACAGAGCTGATGGCGCGAACAGACGGGTCCAGAGAAGTGACAGGAGGGGCACTGTATGCAGCCAGCGCTTCCAGACAACCCCTGCTAGTCACTCTGCTACGATGGGACAGTGGCTGGAGGGGACCGAGTAAAACAGTGGACCTAAAGCTAAAACACTGGGCCATCCGATCTCAGAATAGCCCCAAACGGTCGCCGCACAATGACAAGCAAGTCACATGAGCCACAGCTCGATGCCACCAGTAATAACAGAAATATTTTTAGACAATTCGGATTTCTTTTCTTTCTTTTTGACCAAACATTTTTGTGGTATTGTTGCAACCTTAATGGAAAATTGTAGCAAACATAAAAATTGCCCCGGATCTTTCTTGTAGAATTCTGCCGACACAAACAACTTTGGGTCACAGTGATACGTCCGGCCACGTGGCTAGACTGTCCCTACGCAGGGTCACTAACCCACCCTTGGCAACGACGGCTCTTGCTCTGTAAGGCGTGTTTCATGTGCAAGTCGGATGTCACCTCTCTGATCTTTGTGGGATGCTTGGCTAAAGTCACAGGGATCAAATGTCCACTAGCAACTTGGCACTGATAATATCTAGTCTCTAAAAGCCAAAGAAAAGCTAAACATTTTCCATGTTCACAGCGAGACCCAAGGAAACATACAAGTGTTCATTTAGACGTGAGACGTGATGCAAATGCAAAAAAGTCACATGGGAATTTTAATTTTCCATTGTTTTCTTTCTCTCTGCCAGGATAGGCTTGCCTCCGATTGCTTAGTAATGCTTCCAATTATAAAAGAAAAGTGTGTCTCCATTTAAGAAAATTTATATATGTGTATATATTCATATGCATATGATACATACATATAATATGCACGTATATATGAATACACACACAATTTCTCGTAAAGATAAACCAGGGAGTAATACCCTATTTCCCCAAAAATAAGACAGGGTCTTATATATATTTTTCCTCAAGAAGACACCCTAGGGCTTATTTTCAGGGGATGTATTATTTATTTTAAGTATGGCACAACAATCTACATTTATTCAAATATAGTTAAGTCGTCTTCTTCTGGAACATCATCATCACTCTCCAAACCCCGAATTCCATCCTGAATTACTTGCAACTGTATTTCTTTTAGAACCATTGGCCCCGATCTCTCATGTTGAGCAATAGAGCTCTCATGGGGCAGATGAGAAGGGCTGCTCGTCTTCTTTACCGCTCCACGACGAAATGCACGGGTTGTGCAGATGTGCTGCATAGCCACGCCCATCACAAGGGCTTATTTTATGGGTAGGTCTTATTTTCGGGGAAACATAGTGTTAATATTAGGAAAGAATTCACCAAGCATATCTTGTAAGTAGCAGTGAGTATCAAAATGCACTTAAAATCATAATTATAAATTAACTGACCAAGAGTCTTAGGAGTATAAGTGCAATGAAGGGTCTAAACCAACAAATTAAAGCTAAAGTGTAACGACCTATTAATCATTTTTTTGGGGAAAACCCAAATCTCAAGTATCTCAAAAACAGTATGCTTTCCTTGCGATTGCAAAATACTTGTGCATTTGTTCTAGCCTGTCTACTTGAGAGTTCGTGAGGCTGACTTCTCTTTGAATCCTTTCGAGTCAATGAGTATTAAGTAGCTAGGCACTCGGTCACACACAGCAGTAAAGGCAAAAATTTAAAAAGTGTCCATCTGAATAGTAAAATGCTGATTAACTGAAGAGCAACTGCTTTGTCAGGAACAAATTTATTAATCTCAGTGTAGCCTATTTAAACACCATAGTTGGAATTGCAGCCTTAATCTGACATGCACACTTTATTATGATATCTTGGCTGACTTCGGTTTTATTAATATTGTTTTTAATAGACAGTGCCCTCTTACATGGTGAATCAGAGAGGGAAGAAAGAATTTGACAGTGAGTCCTGTGTATGCCAGGAGGCATTTAGAATGCCTCATTCACAAGAGAGAAAAAGAAGACATGCACAAAGGATTGTGAGAAACTCAGATATTTTAGGTACTTTGGAAAAAACGAGTTACAACTTGCCAATAAAGAGTAGAAGAAAATGTGGCTTTTATGCTGAAAAACAAAATGCAGGGTTATCTTATCTTCATTCCTGAGCCAAAGAGCTGCTCTAGGTGACCTTGGGCAAATTTTCATTCTCTCAATTTGTTCAAATAAAAGTTCTATTAACCCACAATTCCTCGCGTACTATCCAATCAGGGCTGGCTATTGGATTTTCACTTGTTTAAGGGATAGAGCCTTATAAAAGTGACAGAGAACACCCCCAAACTGTAAAACCGAAGTTCTCCTCCCAGCTCAGAGGAATACACAAATAAATGTTATTCTATTTTTTTAAAATATTTTTTTGTTTTTTGGTTTTTTTTTTTTTTTTTTTTTTTTTGAGACAGAGTCTCACTCTGTTGCCCTGGCTAGAGTGCTGTGGCGCCAGCCTAGCTCACAGCAACCTCAATCTCCTGGGCTCAAACAATCCTCCTGCCTCAGCCTCCCAAGTAGCTGGGACTACAGGCATGTGCCACCATGCCCGGCTAATTTTTTCTATATATTTTTAGTTGGCCAATTAATTTCTTTCTATCTTTTAGTAGAGATGGGGTCTCGCTCTTGCTCAGGCTGGTTTCACACTCCTGACCTTGAGGGATCCACCCTCCTCGGCCTCCCAGAGTGCTGGGATTACAGGCGTGAGCCACCACGCCCTGCCCAATAAAAGTTATTCTAAATGGGGTGGAGTTACTGTTAAACCTGAGCATTGTTAGTCACTGGGTGGGCACTGCTGGAAATGGGAGAACACACCAAGAATCCAGACATGGGCTCCAGGCAGGTTTTGCAGAAATACGCCATGTGACCTTGGACAAATTACCTTTTTTTAAAAAAGCATCTTTATTGAGCAAAATAATCTGCAATAAATAGCACATATTTAAAGTGTACAATTTAAGTTTTGATATACGTGTATATTTATGAAACTATGACTAAATCAATATAATGAACATCTGTGTTACCCCAAAATGTTCCCTTGGACCCTTTGTAATGCGTCCCCCTGTCTCTTGAGCAACGAGTGATCTGCTTTCTGTCACTATACAGTTTTTTGCATTTCCTAGAATATTACATACACAAAATCATACAATATATACTCTTTGGGTCTGGTTTCTTTCATCTATAATAATTATCCTGAGATTCATCCATGTTGTTGTTTGTGTAAGAGTACATTAAGTGATTTAACTTATTGAAACTCACTAATCAAAGGTAACAAAATAACAATACTTGACACAAGAATGAAGGTAAGGTCGTGGCAGGTTGCTCAGGTCTGGGAATAGTAGATCCCTCTTTGGGATGTGAGCCAATCTTTGTTAGGTGCAGGGGCAAGAAATTTGTCCCTCCGTGATCCTTACCTCCTGGGATTAAATCAGATTACACTTGTGAAAGGGCTTTGAAAGTCTGACATAAACTACTGTATCGTGCACTCCAGCTCATTAATTTATACGACACATATTTATTGAGCATCTACTACGTGCAGGCACTGTACTAGGAGCTTGTAATACAGTGGGGAACAAAACAAGATCGCTGTTCTCATGGACCTTCAATGCTAACTGGGGACAGATAGGCCACGTGTCAATAAACGAATGAGGCAAGTCAGGAATAAACTTAACAGGGAAGGAAAGGGTATTTTAGAAAGCGTCACCAGAGAGGCCTTCTGCAGATAAGACGATGTTTGAATAAAGACTGAATGGAGGGGAAGCTACCCTCTGATAGATGTCCAGGAGAAGAATATTTCAGGCAAAAGGAACAGTAAATACAGAGGCCTTGAGGCTGACAGCAATAAGCGAGGCTGTCATGGGGACTGCAAAGACACCAGTAGCTGGAGCAGAGAGGTGAGAAAAGGGTGGCAGGGGCGTGTGCCCTGCCTTTTATTCTGAATGAAATGATGGGCCATGCAGTGTACTGAACAGAGGAAGGGTGAGATGTGACTTAGAGCAGGAACGACCACTCAGGCTGCTCTATGGAGACTGCTGGTAGCAAGAGGGAAAGCAGGTGAACCAGTTAGGAGGCTACTGCAACAGTCCTAGCAAGAGGGAGTGGTGGACTAGGAGCGGAGCTGATCAGAAGTGGTCAGATTCTAGATACATTTTGAAGGTGGGCTGATCGTTCATGATTTATTTTCCCCCAATGGTTTTATGAAATGCTTAATAATAACACTACCCCCGATATATGTAGTACTTACTATGGTTCAGTACTAGAGTTCAGTTATACTGAACGATTAATATAGATTATCTAATTTAATCATCACAACACTACCATGCAGTAGGTTCTACTATTTATATCCATTTACTGACGAGGAAATTGAGGCAAAGAGCAGTTAGATAACTTGACCAACGTCACACATGGAGTTGAGATGTGATCCCAGTTGGTCTGGCTTCAGAGTTTATCCTATTAATCACAATGCTAAATGACCTCTCAAAGTTAATGTGTAAAAGAAATAATAATATTAAATATTTTGTGTAAGGTATAGCTAGACCAAACGATTGAGAAATATGTTATAATGACCATTCATTTAAAATTTAGGGTCTCAAACAAAAAGTTCAGACATAATTTCCTTATCTTTGTTAAGAACACGATAAACCAATTTTTCAGTGGAGCCACTTTTCCTGGGCCTCCTGGTTAAGGTAGGGCTACCTGGCCACTATTCATGACCATGGCCACACAGCTGTGAAGGACTGTCCTAAATAAAGCCGACTCTTTGGAAAACATTGACTCGGAAATGGAACTGGACATGAACAGTTCAGAGCATTACCGCCACGTTTGCCATCCTTCTGGTGAATTCTTTCTTGCTGGTACTTTTCTTTTGGTTTTGGTAAAGGAATGGCTATCTTGACTTTATCAAGGGCACAAAATAATTTTATGGCTAAAGATAAAATATTGCTGGGAGACATCCTGTTGTTCAGAAACATTTCCATAAAGCCGATCTTCCTCTCGAATTTCTTGGGGAATGTGTTGGGATTTTATGGAGGAGGAAATTGAGGTCTAGAAAAGACAAGAGATTTGCCCAGGGTCTCTGGCTGCTTCCATGACTGAGCTGCGGTGGCAGTTCTGGGATCAGAATGTTCCCGAGGTTTTTATAGAAGGTTGTGAGCTCACGCCGTGACAGGTGCTTTTGTTGTTTCATCAGATGAAACTCTTATGAAAGAGCTGGGCAACTCCTCCTGAAGTCTGCTTGCAAACGGGTGGGCAACCGCACATGTTTGTAGAATGTGAGGCTACATTTTGCTTAATGTTCTATCTGGGTTTACTTCAATCCTTCCTGCCAATGCTGAAATCTGCACACATTAAGGAAAGCAGGACTGTTCAATAATACACCTGATTATAATTCTAACTTCAGGAGGAAACACATTTCCAATCTTTTTCTAGTACATTCTCTATAGGCATCTTAAGCACAACAGATGAGGCATAAAATCTTTTATGAGTCAGTAAATAGATGCTTTTGCTGCACAATATTTCAGGTAAGATAAAAGTACTCCCTCTTTTCATCCTATAAACTGAAAACCTTAAGCCATTTATTCCAGGCTAAAAGAAGGAGAAAAAGTCTGATAGAGCAGAGAGAAATGTTCAAGTTTCTTCTATTTAAACCTATCAACAAACACGTGCAACTAAGCCTGATCTCTTTTTTAGGATCCACTGTGTGTGTGTGTGTGTGTGTGTGTGTGTGTGTGTGTGTATGTGTGTGTGTGTGTGTGTGTGTGTATGAGAATGTACCTTAGCACATTTGGGCTTTCTGTATCAGGAGATACAGAAATGAAAAAAACAAAAATTTTTTTTTTGAGACAGAGTCTCACTCTCTTGCCCTAGCTAGAGTGCCGTGGCATCAGCCTAGCTCACAGCAACCTCAAACTCCTGGGCTCAAGTGATCCTTCTGTCTCAGCCTCCGAAGTAGCTGGGACTATAGGCATGCGCCACCATGGCAGGCTAATTTTTTCTCTATATACTTTTAGTTGGCCCATTAACGTTTCTACTTTTAGTAGACATGGGGTCTCACTCTTGCTGAGGCTGGTATTGAACTTCTGACCTTGAGCGATCCTCCCTCCTTGGCCTCCCAGAGTGCTAGGTTACAGGTTTGAGCCATCGCACCCGGCCAGAAACGAAATTTACAAATAGGAAATCAATAGATTTGTGGGTTTTTTTTTTCATCTTCAAAATACCACTGCCTTTTTCTCACCCATACAGGATAACATCTAAAATTTTCTTTCTATGCTCAAAGCTTTACTGACCAAATACTAAATCTGAGGGTGAATGGGGGCTCCCCCTTTTCTTCCAGATAACAGAACTCGTTGAGTGATGGCTGTTGGGACACACAGCTTCACGATGACTGCTTCGAGCTGGTGAGACAAAGGACACATGAGAAAGCTCTTTGCTGTGCCCGTGGTTTGCAGATGATTCCTCCTTCATCCCATCAAAGGTGAAACTATGTCAGCTTCAAAACATTGCAGGTACCTCTTTTAGGAAATTAGTTTATCTCTGCATTCATTATGGCCAGGAGGGCACAGTGGGAGTTAGAGAGCCCCAGGTTCAAGTTCTGACTTTGTCACTTACTGCTCTGATCTGTCCATTATTTACCCCTGTTTGGCCTTTGTTTCTTCTCAATAAGAAGAGGAGAAAGTCACATTCTTTCAGGATTATAACAGGGATTACGATGTCAGGAGGTTTCTAGACACAGAGCAGACGCTCAATAAATAACACTTCATATTAAAGTAGCATCAATCGGTTTAGACACCATTCTGCCTTTTTATCATAAAAATATTTCAAAGGTATGCATATCAATCTCCTTCTAGAAAACATGAAGATTTTAGACTGTTTTCACTCTCAGCACCCACCCTGGTCTTTTATTGTTTCTATCTGGGATTTTTATTTTTGTCTTACTTTTAACCTCTTTAAATGATTTGTTATGGCTTATGCTAATTTAGGTTTTCCCAAAACACGTTTATCATTTTATTTTCTCACCATCACGTCACACGTTCCATTTCTTCCTTCTAGGCTTATTATCCTTCTTAGTAAAGTATATATGTTTTAACATTTTATTTTGAAATAATTATAAAAGGAAAGCTGCAAAGAAACGTACAGGGAGGTCTCATGCACTCTTCATCTTTCCTCTCCCAATCATATAAATACAGGGCAGCAACAAAACCAGGTTGCTGGCATTGGTGCAAACCGCAGAGCTCAGATTTACACGTGTATTTGTGTGTGTGTTGCTCTATGCAATTTTATCACACGTGAAGCTGTGTATCACTACTACCATAATCAAGATACTCAATCGTACCACTGGTACCATGCCTTTTGTTCAAACTGCCTTCCGCCACCTATATCCCTAACCCCTAGCAACCACGAATCTGTTCCCCATCTCTATAATGTTATTTATTGCAAGAGTGTTATGTGTAAATGAAACAGTACAGTCTCTTTTGAGACTGGCTTTTCTTCGCCGAGCGTAATTCTCTTGAGATCCAGCCAATTCATTGCAAATATCGACAGTTTCTTCTTGTCACCAGGTGGTACCCATGGCAAAGATGCATCATAGTTTAACCATTCACCCACCGAAGGACATTTGGGTAAGCTCTGGCTTTTCTCTATTACAAACAAAGCTGCTGTGCACCTTCATATAAAAGTTTCTGGGTAAATATTAAGTTTTCATTTTTTCTGAGATAAATGCAAAAGAGTGCAATTCTTGGGTCCTACGGTAAATCTGTTTTTAGTTTTAAAAGGAACCATATAACTATTTTCCAGAGTGGCTGTGCCATTTTACACTCCCACCAACAATGTAGGAGTGATCCGGTTTCTCTGAATCCTTGCCCACATTCGCTGTGATCACTATTTTTTAACTATTCTGATACGTGTGCAGTGATAGCTTGTGGTGGATTTCACTGGCATTTTTCTACAGGCTAATGATGTCGAACATCTTTCCAAGCACTTCTTCACCATCCATACCTCCTCTTTAGTGAATGTCTCTTTCTGTAATTCATCCGATTTCTAATTGTATTGTTTGCTTTTTACTATTGAATTTTGAGAGTTCTTTATGTATTCTAGATATTGGTCCTTTGTCAGATATGCAGTTTACAAATCACTGCCTCTCAGACTGTAGCTTGTGTTTTTGTTCTTTTAACAGGGTCTTTTAAAAAATGAGATCCAATTTCTCAATTTTTCCTTTTAAGGCTCATGCTTTTGGTGTTGTGTCTAAAAATTCTTCATAAAGCCCTAGATCCTGACTAATATGTCCTGATTTTTTTTATCTAAATTTTTACCGTTTTATATTTTTAAGTCTGCGATCTATTTTGAGTTAGTTTTTGTATAAGGTGTGAGATTTAAGTTGAAGCTTTTTTTTTTTCTTGCCTATTGATAGATATCCCATTGATTCAGCACCATTTGTTGAAAAATGTATCTTTCCTCCAGTAAATTGCTTTTGCAATTTTGTAAAATGTACGCGGGCATGTTTGTGAGAGTCTATTTCTGGGTTCTTTATTCTGTTCCATTGATTATTGTCTTTTCCCAACTTTTTTCTAGTCTTCCAGTATTCCTATCAGATACAGGGCGTCTCAGTCATTTTATCCAGTCTCTGAGTTGCCTTCTCCTGTCTTCTTCATCTCTCCTTAGACTGGGAGATTTCCTCCTATTTATATTTTAGTTGACTATTTCTCTCTTCAGCTGAATAATCTGCATTAGAGGTTTCAATGATCCTGATTATATTTATGTTAATTTATAGGCTTGGTGTGGTTGCCACCGATATTGTTCACAAATATTGTAGAATCATTGTTGGACTGTACTTCTTTGTCCTCTTTGCGGGGAAGCATGGCCTTGTGACTTCTTTTAACTGAAGCATCACTGACATAGGACAGGACAGAGCTTTAAGAGCCAAAGCGAGATTCATTACGCTCTCTGGATTCTGCTTCAGGGATGCCTTGAGATGGGGTCTCCATCAGCAATGGGACCCTGGGTGGCTGTGACAGGTGGGAGCTCCTGCCAACCTACACTGGACATGCAGCTTGAGCAAAAAACAAACAGCGGTAGCATTATGTGCCATTGAGATTTGGGGGCTGTTTGTTGCTGCAGGCTTACCTTGCCTATCCTGACTGCTACACTCGGGGAGTCCCCAGGATGCAGGCAGGGAAAGTTCAGGTTCCAGCCCTGTGCACGGTTCCTGTCCAGAGCTTTTTGTTTCTCCTTATAATTTTCTCTTTTCTGCCCCAGGGCCCAGGTCAGAGGTAAACTTCTTTTCTGCTTTCCTGCGCTGTGAGCAGAGCCCTCCCCTCCCTCTACCCCATTTTATTAAATGATTTATTTTATCTGAACCTCTAGGCTATTTATGTGTAAGCCATCAGTCCACCTTTCTGTTCATTTTCCTGTTGTTACGTAACTGTCAGAGTCGTAACTCAAGGGCCTGGTGCCCATCTCAGAAATATCCACGTTCATCATCATTTCTCCTTTGATATTCTTCCGTACTTCCGGAATTTGGAGATGTCCTGTCCTTTCAAACTTGCCAAGCATTAATTTTTTGTTGCTATTGTATTTCATCCTGTGTGTTTGTCGTCACAGGGGTACTGTTAGCACGCTGAGCTCCCTCACGCTGCCATGCTGCTAGAAATCTTCCCAAGATCATCTTCGCTACTATCATAATTCCCATATTTTCCAGACTCTTTCTGAAGCATCATCCACATTCACCTTAACATTAACTGTCTCCCTGCTGGGATGCCTTGGTCACACTCTTAGAGCTGATGAACCCAGGAACCAAAAGACAGGGATCCACAAAAACAATGCGACATGAAATGGCCGATAGAACTTACAGACGATGTCTAATATAACCCAAAATGTAATTTAAAGACATGCTACTGATGAGAATGAAGACTATCAGAATTCAACCAACCAACCTAAAATGTTAATTACCATAAAATAACTTATAACTTATAAACTCAGCAGATGAAATGTAATGTCAAAGGACAATGACAGAGCAATAGATTTGAACTAGGGGAAAGATAAGGTGATCTGTTTGAATTAACTTCACAGATAAAAAGAACAAAAGCGAACACATCTCAAACAGGAAATGTCTTGATTTTAACCATTCTCATGTAAACATTTCTAAATAAAATTCATAATGTCTTATCTTAGAAAACAGACTGTAATGGACTTTTTTTTTCCTCCCTCAGGTCATCATTCTGACCATCAGCTAATTCACACAGTACTTACTATGCACCAGGTGCTGTATTAAGAACATTAACTAGGCTGGGCGAAGTGGCTCACGCCTGTAATCCTAGCACTCTGGGAGGCCGAGGCAGGTAGATCACTCGAGGTCAGGAGTTCGAAACCAACCCGAGCAACAGCGAGACCCCATCTCTACTATAAGTAGAAAGAAATTAATTGGCCAACTAATATATATAAAAAAAATTAGCCGGGCATGGTGGCGCATGCCTGTAGTCCCAGCTACTCGGGAGGCTGAGGCAGGAGGATTGCTTGAGCCCAGGAGTGTGAGGTTGCTGTGAGCTAGGCTGACACCACGGCACTCACTCTAGCCTGGGCAACAAAGCGAGACTCAGTCTCAAAAAAAAAAAAAAAAAAAGAACATTAACTATAGGACCTCACTTGCTCCTTGAAACTACAGTTGGGTTGACCCTTCAACAAGATTGCTCCAACTGGGCACGTCCACTTACGCGTGACAGGAAGACCAACCCCTCCTCTTCCTCCTCCTCCTCAGCCTATTCGACGTGAAGATGATGAGGCTGAAGACCTTTCTGATGATCCACTCCCACTTAATGCATAGTAGATATATCTTCTCTTCCTTATGATTCTCTTAATAACATTCTCTTTTCTGTAGCTTACTTTATCATAAGAATATAGTATAGAATATATAATATACAAAATACGTGTTCATCAACCGTTTATGTTATTGGTGAGGTCAACAGTAGTTAAGTTTTGGGGAGTCAAAAGTTACATATGCAGATTTTCACCAGGAGGTCAGCGTCCCGACCTCCATGTGTTCAAGGGTCAACCGTATTCCATGAGGCAGGTATTTATGGAAGGGGCTCCAAGAGTGAATAATGTGCCCAGTGTCACACACCAGGTTAAGTAATGGAATCCGGATGAGGAACACCTCGTCACTACCTTGCTGCTTGTACTCTTTTTTTTTTTTTTTTTTTTAATTGGTAGGGGCTACCAGGTATGCACGACACAGGACAGGGTAGAATAACTTCCATGGAAAGAAATATACCACTGTGGATCCAGCTCAACTTCTGGAGAGTTTGAGTGATCACTACATGGTCACTTATATGTTATTGTCTCTCATGAAAGATCTTCCACTTTTCAAACTGTCAAATTCTATTCATCCTTCAAAACCTAAATCAGATGCTGCTTTTCATTAAACACTCCCCCAAGTTATCCCAGTTGGATTTCCTTCTTTCTCTTTTTTACTTGTTAGTACAATGCAGTGGTTAAGTATGTACCAGGAGTCCTCAAACTACGGCCCACGGGCCACATGCTGGTGTTTTTCCCTATTTGTTTATTTACTTCGAAATAAGATATGTGCAGTGTGCACAGGAATTTGTTCATAGTTTTTTTAAACTATAGTTAGGCCCTCCAACGGTCTGAGGGACAGTGAACTGGCCCCCTGTTTAAAAAGTTTGAGGACCCTGGAGACAGATGGCCTGGGTTCCAGTCCTGGCTTTGCTTCTTGGTGTGTTAGACGCTGCCTGGTATACAACAAGTGCTTAGCAAACATTAGCTACTACAGTGCCATTTGCATTCATACCTTGGGTTAGAGTTTCTTACATTCTCCATTAGAGCACAAACTCCTGTGTGGCAGGAACCAACCTTACTTTAACTTCAAAACACCTGCAGAACCCAAATTCTTCTCATGGCCTATGCTGCTAACACTCTCATCTCCCCTGGGCTATTGCAAGACTTCGAACTGGCTCCCAACTTCTGCCCATGCTACCTTGAGTCTGTCCCAAACTTGGCAGCCAGAATACAACTTTCAAATCTAAAGTGGCACCACTGATCCCAAGTGGGCAATGTAGCCGTTCTCATTCCAGTGCGGCCAATGGAGCCAGAGCCTTTGCTGTTGGAAATGTCACATCATTCAGCCAGTTACCTCTCTGACCTCATCACTGGCTGCTCCACCTGCCTGGAGTTCTCTTCCCCCCAATATCCAAGTGGCTCACACAATAAATTTCATTTATCGTCTACCTCCTCCAACAGAATAGAAGCTCCAGGAGTTCAGAGGTTCGTGGCTCTTTCATTGATTGCACTCAAGATCGCCTAGTGCTCTGCGTGCCTGGTAGGTACTCGGTGAGTATTTCTTAAAAGAGTGATTTTCTTTCTTCCCACCTAATAGAGCACCATGCACGATGCAGGCATATAATACATACTTTTAATTGAACTTTGACTCTGAAAAAGGCTCCTGTATCACGTGACTGTTTATGAATGCAAACAGAAGCATAAGAAAGCGCCTCACCCCGGAGTCACGGAAGACCAGTTACTGAACCAAAAGCATAAAGCTTCTTGTCCCAGGGGAACGTTATTCCCCGGGGAAATCTTCAGGTGCACTGGCCTTACCCACTTGTCCTCTGCCCCGTCCACCCCACGAACAGTATAAAAGTCCGGGTGCTAAACTGACCAGGCTGGGGCCAGGGGCCCCGTGGAGCAGGTCAAGGGTGAGACAGTGGCATAGGAAACCCCTCAGTTAGGTAACTTGGATGTGTGTGCAAAGTGGCTTGAAGTCACAGGAAAAGATCACCACCCAACTCCCAAGAAACGAGTCAGAGATAAGATGTTGAGTCTAAGCACATTTCTAAGGGACATGAGGCAGCAGATAAAGTTGGTTCCGAGATCAAGTATGGAGCAAAAATGGGAACAGCAAGGAGCAGAGGAAGAGACAGAGCTAGGTCAGCAGGATGGCTTTGAGCTTCACCACGGGAAAGACCCGGATTGATCCCCAAACCTCTTGTGAGGGCCGTGCTAGTCGTGTGTGCTGGGACTGAATATGTCTAGTTTAAGGACATGATCTAGGCCAGACCTCTGCATTTCCTCTGTAGGAAGGCCTCTGAATTTTCCTGCAGAAATAGAGTGACAACGTTCCATCCTCTATTGGGGACCAGTTAAAGCGCCCTCGTGTGGTGCTTCATTGTAACAACACTCTCATTCTTCCCCAGGGCACACTGTCGCCCTACATCAGGGACCCCGACCTGCAGAGTTGGTGCCACCCGGGGAACTGAGATGCAAATTCTCCGTCCCACCCCGGATCTCCTGAATCAGAAACTCAAAGAGGTAGGGCTGGGAATCCCTGTTTTAACAAGTTCTCTGCTAAAGTTTGGGAACCACTGTTGTAAACAAGTGGCATGAAAAGAGAGGACGACAGGTCAGGAGACAGAGGCCGGCAGGGCGGGTGGTCTATCTGAGCGCAGACGTGGGAACCCAGTGGCTGGGGTGAATCCCATCAGAGGGGCAGCAGGGACGGAGGATCAGAGGGGAGAAACTGCTGGAACAGCCAGGCCTGGGTGTAATCACAGCTTCATCTGCGAAGTCTTTGATTTATGGCTATTTTAAAGCTGATCCTTACATGGTGACCATGTGTCTCTAGTTATACTGGAAATTCCTTAAATACAAGAACCAGACATCATGTTTTTTTTAAAAAATAACTCACCCTGGCACCTTTAACAGTGCCAGAAACCGAGCTGATTCTTAATAAATACATGAATAAAGACAAAGCTCAACAGTGGGCAAAGCTTGGGGTGGAGGGAAGGAATGAAGGATTTATTTTTATCATTTCAGCTTTCTATTCCTGGGCGACGTTTAGCCAGAGATGTCTGAAAGCCAATTAACACCTTAGAAAATTCTGCAAATGAAAAGTTGGTGGGGATATCATTTTTAATGACATTACCAAACTTTTCAGAAGTCAAACTCAGCATGATAAAAATCAGAGCCTTTCTTGATGGGACGCAGCTAAATCAGTTAACATGTCAAATAAGCGCCGCTTGCTAAACTTGAGGATGGGGTTTGAGAAAAGTAGTAGTAGAAGAAAAGCAGTCATAGAAGTCGACTTTGTACCCAACTTTTCAAATTTCTCCTCGTGATGCTAAGAAACCGAATTGGAATAAAAACTGGAATAAAACCAAATTAAAACAAATAGACAACTTGACAAACATAATGTTAATGTCTTGAAGGAAGACACAATATGTTTGTGACAACTGCCATAAGCCTGACTTTCCCCTCACACGAGAAAGGAAGTGGCATTTGTTCAGGCTGCCACCAAAGTCCCTCAGGCTGTAGGGATTACACACAACAGACATTTATCACTGTTCAAGACCAAGTGTGGGCACAGGGTTGGTTTCTTCTCAGGCCTCTCCCACTGGCTTGTGGATGGCTTTCTTCTTCCAGGGTCTTTGTGTGGTCTTTGTACATGTCTGTGGCTGAATTTGCTCTTCTTATAAAGACACCAGTCATATTGGATTAGCACCCACCCTCAAGACCTCGTTTTAACTTAATCACCTCTTTAAAGGTCCTATCTCCAAAAATACAGCCATGGCTCTCAAGTATTGGGAGTTAGGACTTCAACATGGGGATCTCGTAGGGGCAGACACAATTCAGCCCTTGACAGTCCTTTAGAGAGTGACACATTCTCCCAAGAAACTAAAGACCAGCATGGGTGCTGCCTCCGGGGGTCACCTGCATTCCCAGCTGAAAAGTCTTGTCCCCTGCTGCTCCGGACAGGACCTTGACCCTAGCCTTGCTAAGTCTCAACCCCACATTGGAGCGAACTTGAGAAATCTGGACTGGAGTGGACCAGGAACCTTCGCCAGCTCCTTTGCCTAAGGAGACAGGCATCTAGTCTGTTGCAATGCAGAATATGCCTTTCTGTGTTCTTAAACTCTACCTAAAGTAGGGGAAACTGCCAGAAATCTCAGTTTCTGGTTCTCAGCAGCCTTCTGAAGGCCACTGCTAGCATGAGAACACCAACGCTGAAGTTCTACTTGGGTGTATGGCATAAGATTCGCTTGCATCTTAATTTTATTTCTAGTATTTCATAGAATATTCTTTAAAATCTGGTGCAAAAAAATGTAGGAGTGCTCATATGGAGTTAAAATAAACATAAAGGATCTTATTTGTAAGTTAGCTTTTTAAAAACAAATTTACTTGGTAAGAAATTTTTCATTGAAAAAAATGGTGTGTGCAATGAATTTTGCATTTACCAAAACAGGAAGGCAGAGTGAACAGATTTTAAGAAAGAGTTTTCATGGCAAAGGGAAACCAAAGAGACTGATAAACTAAATCTTTTCCCTCAGAAGTAGTTCAGGCAATGTTTCTTAATGTCTCATCTTTTGTTCCAACCAAACCACTGCAGAGTATCTGAGGGTAGACTTCCAATCTCATTCCTGGAGAGAGTGTACAGTAGTAGCTAGTGTTATTAGAACACATTACAATTTTGGAATTTTGTCACTGTAGGAGAGATTCCTTCTGCAACTCTCTGTAGCCATTTAAGCCTTCAATAATCTCCTGGCCTTCAAATATTCATAGCCAACTGAACTTACCCACCCAGCTAAGACAATTAATAGCAAAGGGCCAATCACCTGAGGGCTAAATTATTATCACGACTATATCCC